>JAOXJP010034121.1:0-16695 GCA_025762735.1 Platanus orientalis | reverse complement strand
TGTATGCTCTTACATATAGAACTCAATTTTCACATGCAAAACTCAAAACATCTCAATGAATTATATTTGCTGAACTCAATTTATACAACTCTAAGGAATTTGCATTTAGTTGTTTTTAATTTCATTCATTTCAATTTAGTTGCATTTCTATCCCCCCACAATTTTCAAAGATACCATGAACTAATATATTGCACAATGAGAATTGTTTTTTTCTCTCATTTATTTATTTTGTTCATGTAAACAAAACTATAAATTCTTTAAGAATTTATCCTCATCACAATTCAATAAGTTAATATTTAACATGTTATAGAAATAAATAATTTATATACGCAAACAAAACCATTTGCAATCAAGACAAAGATTCACATTCACAAATTATAAGTAGTTGCAAATAACCTTTGAAAGCAAGAATATTTTCAAATACAACTTAGTTTGTTGGTACAAACATTAAATAAACAAATACCATGACATTGAATTTATTATGATGGATAATCAATCAATTTTTTTAAATAAAATATTTCCCACAAAGTTGACAAACTTCAAATTTTGTAAAATCTGACAGTTTTCTAAGAAATTCACATTCTTCTCTTACTTATTTATATAAAGTGCAATCATTTGTATTTCAATAAAATTATGTGTTATCTCATATATTAGCCATTAAGTCCTTGTTTACAAAGTAATATTCTTTAGAAATACAACTGAAACACATTAACTTTACCAAAGTAAACACTTGGTTTACAAGCTTATAATATGCACATTTGGATTTTACACAACTCTATTAAGTTCATAGTGTCTTTGATCAATTTCATCATTTGATTTCTAATAGTTTCACACTTCTAAAGAGTTTTTTTATTCATATTAGATACCCCCCACATTTTTCAAATGTTTGACAAGAATTAATCAATATCACCATTGCCACACATATAAATACAAATGGGTTTTCATTCAAAATAATTATTATATTGTTTATACGATAAAACTCAACTCAAAATTTAGAGTTTTGTCTACAAGTAATTCTCATTGCAATACTTTTAATAACTTATAAACAATTTATATATTTCTTGTAATTATCACAAAGTAAAAACAATTATGGCATACAAATAATATTTACAAGGCTTGATTGAGGTATTCCAACTTTCTTAACACATTTAACATTACCTAACATTTCAGGACAAGAACTTAGCTAACTACCAACATGGATCAACTCCTTGATGCGTCTTAAATATGTAGACATCCTAGTCTAACTTGCTTGAGTAAGAAAAACCAACCTTCACGCCCTCTTGTTGGAGATGTGCCCAAAGGAAAGGTGTTTTAACTATTTTATAGGTGATGTATATTTGAACAAACAATATTTATGCATTTTCATAAACATCCTTATCTAGACGCATGTTGCATAATTAGGGAGTGTAGGTTGCTTTTTTGTACTTTCATGGATAAGATTAGAAATCCTCACTTCTATTATTCTTAGGGTTTTCTGCGGTAAAATTTGTAATAATATTAAAAACTTTAAGAAGTACAAAAGTGCATCTCTTTATCTATTACTCCTTGAATCTCTTTAGCAAGATTACTCACGTCTTTATTATTAGGTTCATGCTTAACCACCAAGTGTGCTAAGCTATTTCTACTCCTATTGACATGTTGGAAATCTATAAACTCAAACTTTTGAAATAAAGCTTTGTAATCTTCTATGAAAATTCTAATCTCAATAAGGCATTCCTCCTATTCTTCTTTCAATACTTGAATGACTATCTTTGAGTCTCATTCTATCACTAGCTTCTTGACCTTCATGGCTACAACAGTATGTAAGCCCAATAAAGCAGCCTCACATTCTGTTGGTAGTGGTGATCATATTGTTCTAGATTTGGCTTTCAAGATAAGAAGTTCTCCCTTTAAATTATGTAGAATAGTTTCCATGCTTGTGTGGAGCTTCCTAGTAGAAAGAGCTCCATCAAAGTTAACCTTAATTTGATTTTTTGTTGGAGGTATCTGGCAACTTCCTTTATTCTTTTCCCTTTTCTGCTCCTTCAGAATCTCTAGTTCCTTTATTATTTTGCAAGCACTAGACATTCTTAAGTCCATGTTCAAACTACTATTTTTTTTTCTTAAATAAAAAAAAAAAAAACGAGATTTCTATATTTCCATATATGCCAACAATATGATAATACTTTCACATGACCATTTCTTATCTTTTTAGCTTAACTTATGCATAAAAAATCATTTTTCCATCCATTTTTTAAGGCTTTGCTCTCCATTATAAAAATTTCTCAGAAAATAGTGATGAAACATATCAAACTTTCTCAATTATTGGACATGTTATTAGGTTATGCAATATCGATTCTTCATACTCATTATATATAGGACACCTGACCAATATCAATTTTCCTCACTTTAAGTTATCTCTTGTTAGTATAGCATTGTTATTACATGCTTTCCAACTAAAAGTTTAATTTTTATGGAATATTTAATTACCATAATTTACTCCATGGGAATTGTTGATTCTGTATAAGTCTATTTGTATTATTTTGGTTATGTAAGTTTTCATTATTATGATAAGTTTCTTCTTGTGAAATTGTTTCATTATCCATTATAATACTATCACTATTATTCCTATTATTATTATTATCATTATTTATATTTGTATTATTATTATTATTGTTAATATTATTATGGTTATTATTATTTTTAGTACTAATATTATTATTATTAAATATTATCCATTGATCTGAATTCTTAGTTACTTCAATTCACAATTTCCTCATTTGCTTCTATATAGTACCCTGATTTAACAATGTATGCTCATTTTTTATCATAATTCCATGTAATTTATCCTCATTTATATTTATACTTACAAAGCTCTTATTAATTTAATTTATCTCTTCTTATATAATAATATTCTTTAACAGATCATTATTACATCCTCCCTCTTGTTGATTAATTACTTTACTTATTTTTTTTTTATGGTACAACCCTCTGGCTTATTACTTAATATCTTCATATTGTTTATATTAAGTATCCATTTATCTTCCCAGAATCTAATGTTTTCTCCTTTTCCTACTTCCTGTTTGACTCCGTTCTTTAATAATTCTCTCCCTTTTATGATACTTTTCCAAAGTCATGAAGAGTTATTTGAGCATTTTACTTCTAAGAAATCTATATTAGGGAAGTAGATTGATTTTAGGAATTGTACCCACAATACTTCTAGGTTATTAATAATCCTCCAAGCTTGGTTTGCTAATAAAACTTTCTTAAACTTTTGAACGTCTCACCTAAACTTTCATCCCATTTATTCTTCCTAAGTATCTCCCACTTAATCCAATTTATCTTCTTTTTTTTTTGTTGGCCCCATCAGAAACTCCTTTGTTTTTTTTTTGTTTTTTTTTTTATCAATATTATTATACAAGTTTTTGGTAATAGGAATAAGACATGACATAGGTTGGCAAAGTACTAATGATGTCGTTTGGTAACAATGTATTGTATGGCACAAATTTGCCCAAGATCCATACACAACATTGCCTTTTTGGGTTGACATTGGTTTTAAGTAGTATGGGTAAATGCTCTTAGATGGAATGTTTTTTTTTTTTTTCCTTTTTATTTATGACTTATTCCGGAAAATCTTGGAGTCTATTGTGGTAGGTGCTATTGACATACAATCGAAAATTTATTACCCAACATCCCCTCACATTACCTTCATCAATTGACATGTCCCATGAAATGGGTTATAACAAAGATATGGTTTTACCAAAGATTTCTTTAATAAGTTGTTCACAACTTCTAATCCCTTGAGTGACCAAATCAATAAAGTGGTGGAGAGAAACATAGACTTCCTTTTTGGATGGAGCTAAAATCTCCTTCGATTACCCAATCACTCACAATGAGATTAAAAAAGTTTCTTTCTAATTGTGAAGTTTGAAAGCCCTTAGGTCTAATGGCTTTTAGAAGTGTTTTTTTTTTCTTCGAACTTATTAGGATATAATAGGAAATGAGATTATTGATGTCTCATTAGATTTTTTCTCTTCTTTTGAAAACCCATCAATTCATCACATCAATCACACCTTTCTAATACTTGTCCCAAAAGCTAAGAACCTTGACACTCTCTCAATGTCATCCTATAAGTCTTTGCAATGTTGTATACAAGATGATATCCAAAATTCTTGCAAATAGATTGGAAATAGTGCTTCATGAGATCATCTCCCCAAACCAAGGGGATGTCATTAAAGGAAAAAAAAATCTCTACTAACATTACTATAGCCCACAGAGTTCTAAATTCATAAAGAAAGAAAAATCCCAAGACAAGTATATGTGTTGAAAATAAATATGAGTAAATCTCATGATTGAGTTTCTTATAAAAAATATGGAAAAATGGACTTCAACAAGAAATAAAATATGTTACTAAAGAAATAAAAACAAGAAATGGGGGAAATGAATCATAAATTGTATATTTCTACCTCATGTCAAGTCCTCGTTAAGGGATCCTCTAATAATCAATTTTGGCCTTCGAGAGGAATTAAGCAAGGAGATCCTATATCTCCATTCCTTTTTCTCCTATGTAAAAATGGGTTAGCTATAACTCTCTTTTTTATTTAGCTGCTCAAGTGTTTCAAAAGTCTAGTCTGTGCCTCTTATGATTATTAGTATTAACACAAACTCAGTTAATCAATTTTGTGATGGTTCAAAGGCTTTCTTAGCTTAAATTTAATTCAATATTAGACAAAAAAGAATTTATTGTAAAGTATCTCTATATTGGCTTGCTTTGCTTGGAAAAATAATAATGCTTGTGTTTTTGACAATGAAAAGTTTAACTATAAAACAATCTTAGTGCATGAAAACATATTGAGCTATTACTTGAACTTTATGATATTGCACAGTAAAATCATAGGCAGTTAGAGTAGAGCAGATCCCAAAGAACCCTTGGGATAACTCAATGAAGATCAATTTTTGTGGCGTTCTTTCTCTTCCTAAGGTCTTATAGGTGTGAGTTATTTTTAGAAATTCTCAAGGAAAGATTATCTTTATTAGGGTGGAAAGGAAGGCTCCTACATCTCCTTTAATACCAATAAGTCAGGCTGCCTTTTTGTTTTTGGTTTTTTATTTTTGATAATTTCCCTTTTGGGTTAGCGATTAGCAAAAGATCTAGGCTTTGTTGGATTCTCGTATGAATCTTGGATGTCATAAATCACCTGCAAGAGCTGCCAAGTTTATTAATCTCATTCACTTTATAGGGATGGATTTTAAGGTCTTTAGCTTAAGGCTGAGCCATCGGGACTCACATCCTCAGGCTGCCTACATATCCCTTTTTAAAAAGGGAATCAAGCTAGATGTAATTCTACTAGACTGATCCATGACAAGGAGGTGCAGTTATAGAGTTTCCTAAGGATAGTTGAGGCCTCCCACTTTTATGTGCTAGGGGACCGTATGTAATACCCCGCATCACATTTAAGGGGTAAAATGGCAATTTTCTCCATAAGGGTAAAAATATAAAATTTCATTTCTAGGAGTAATATTATCATTTCATATGTTTTAAATAGACCTTAGAGTAGTTTAGAAACCTTTTAGACTGACTTAGAAGTGTAAGACCCAAATTGGGCCTCGAACCTGCCAAAAAGTTATCATAATTTCGCATTTAGGGTACCTTCACGGGTCCACTAATGCTAATCTTGAAAATTGGAGGTCATTTTATACCTTTTTGGAAAGGTCTATGAGTCTAATTTCCAACAAAACAAAGTGTGTATAAATAGATGTTTCCTAGAAGAAGTTATGACTATTCTCCCATAAGGAGTCTGTGCTAATAGGATCATTGATTTTAAGGTAACTTCCTGGGCCCACTGACACCAATACCGAGTTAATTATATGGTGATACATATCTTGTTGGAAAGGTATTCAAGTCTAATTTCCATTCCAATAAATAGTTTGTAAAAAGGAGTTTCCTATAAAAAGATATGCCCATTTTACGACAAGAGTGTTAAACCTGAAACCCGAAAAACTATTCATGATCTATCATGAGATGAAGGACCTCATGATCGATCATGATACATGGATCCACCCCATCTAAAGGCCTCTTGATCAATCACCAAACTCATGATCGATCAAGGCCTTGGGTAAAAGTGCTATAACACAATTTTTGCTTATTTTTCCCTGTTTTTTATGTGGCATTCAACCATTAGACCCCCACACATATGAGATCTCGTCTAGGGTGACTTAAAACCCTATTTACAATTGATTTATATTATTTAGGCCCATTTAAAATTAAAAGGAGTAAGGATTAGAGAGTTTAGGAGAAGAAGGTTAGAGTTTTTCTCTAGTTGGGTAAGTTCCACTTCCAACCATGAAAATTCTTCTAGATTAGCTTGTTTTTCTACTAGAACTTCTTAGTTTCATTTTTTTTATGTTGAAACCATGCCTATATTATAAAGCAAGGTGGAAATAGAGGTTGAAGTGAAGGTTTCTTTCTTTGGGACATTGGATTTGAGCTTTGGTAAGAAAATCTAGTTTTCTATAGATGATTTGATGTATTTCCTCTTTGGATTCCTTTGATTCTTGTGTTTTGGCTATGAAAACTCATTGAAATCTTTGAAAACAATGCGAATCATTGAATCTAAGCTTCTTGCAACTAAATCTTACATACTATGAATGATGTGATGTAAATTTCTCTTTAATCTTTAGCATTTAATGTTATGATCTTTTGAAATCTCTAAAAACATGTGAAAACTTATGTTCTAAGCTATTAAACTTTGTGATTACTAGAATTTAAGCTTCTAGTAAGAAAATCTTGCAAACTACGGATGATGTGATGTATTTTCCTCTTTGATTCTCTTAGATCTCTGTGTTTTGGTTATGGAAACCCTTTAGAACTTCTAAATGTTTAGAAATCTTGATCCAACTCCTTAACATTGGAGTTAAGCTTTTAGTAAGTAAATCTTGCTTATTATGAGTGATTTGAGGTGAATCCCTCTTTTGATTTCAAATTATGTGATGCAACCCATAGAATTTTTTGAGATTGTTGGAAATATTTGAATTCAATCCCTAGAGACATGTTAGATCTATGATTTTTAGCCTATTTAGTAGGTTTTCATGCTGTTAAGCTTATGCTTAGAATGACTCTTTTAATTTCTCATTGGAATCTCTGAAAATTCTGTAGATCTATGATTTAGACCATTATTTTTGTTTGTTCTTTAGACCTTCACCTATTTTGTGAAAGATTATTGATCCTAGACATTATGAGGACTGATTTCCTTTAAGAAATCCTTTAGAACATATGAAATCTAAACTTTCTCCATGTGAATCTTTGAAAATATATGCGAAGTTATGAATCTTTTAAGATCTATTCTATTTTATGATAAATTTGAAAGTTAACCTTGATTTATTTTTTATTTGGAACACTAGAAGTGATATTAACTAATCTATATATATGACTTGATTCATTGGAATACATGTGAACTTCTATGGAAATATACTAAACTCACTGATTCTATTAAACTCTATACCTTCTATGTGATTATGTGAACCATGTGAACCTTCAAATTCCATTATGTGTTTGAATCATTGACTCTATGAGAAATCTTAGTAAATCATTGTGACTTCAGACTTATAAATATCAAATTATACACTAACAGTGAATCTAAGTGAACCATGTGCCTTTGAAATGATTGATTTATGAAAATGTAATGCTTACAGTTACTTTACACGTTATAGAAACATCCCGATCATTTAAACTATATGAATCTTCAGACTTATTGCTCTGAACCCTTTTGAACTCCAAACCTTTGACCCATTTTGGGCCCCATCACAGAGCTAAGTGTGGTCATTGATTATGTGGGCCTTAACACTGGGTTAAGTGTGTCCTTAACTATTTAAGCCTATTCACAAGGTTAAGTGTGAAAAAGTACTTTAGACATGTTCTTTGGCTCACAGATATTGTCCCTCCTCCTTGTGGTTATAACAAGGACATTGACCCTCTTCCTTGAGGTTAAACAAAGACATTAGCTTTACTCATGGGGTTTGACATGAGATCAGGACCCTACCTGTGGGGTTGACTAAAGCATACGAATACTTTGCATTAAACCTTTGGACATTGAATTTCGGACTCCTCCAAATATTGAACTTCAAACATTGCGAACCATGTGGACTCTGAACATTTTGAACATCAAATTCTGAATACTCTAAAATCATAGAACATCGAATCTCTCGAGACTAACTTATGTCATTGAATTTGTGAGCTTTGATCTCTACAGAATTGCGATTACTACTCCGATATCTATATAGTTTTGTATAAACCTTTGGATATGCTAGTATTCAGATATGTGCTTTACTTCAGATTATTTATAGTCTGCTAGATTGCTTACAAGTTGGGACTAACCCAATCGTTTATTTTTTAGACTGACTTTTATTGCAGGCCCTCTATTCGAGGGACTTGTTATAGCATTCTCAGTTCTCTTCTATCATTACATCTGTATTAAACATATTTTGGGGACCCTCTTTGATAGGCCCATGCTTTTGGATTAGTAGACATCCATTTTCCCTTTTGTATATTTGGGTGAGAGGGCTCCCTAGTGATATTTCTCTTTTGATTTGATGCCATTGGACTATTAGATTTTAGTGGATTTTGGATTACACTTCCGTAAACTATTGAAATACGATTATCAAATTAATTGGACTTAAATGGATCTTAAGATAAGAAGTTATGGACTATATTAGAATATTGGATCTTACTATTGTGCCCATGATTTGGGTCAATGCTATGTGGATTTTTTGTCTTATGTAAAGTAACGAATCCGGATCCAGGGCGATACGGATCTATATCCGAGTCTGGGTTTGGGGGCATTACAACGTGGGCTAAGATATCCTCGAGATACAACCAAGCTCAGACTTAGTCCTGTCTCTCAATGAGGTGCACCCTCAGTGAGACCATGTCTAATTAGGGAGGTCTAGGGGTGGGCATAGGCCGGACCATGGTAGGTCCGGACTCGGCCCTATAATTATAGTATCGGCTTGGGCTTTGGCTTGGTCCCAAACTTTTCTAAAAAACTTAAACCTAGGACCGACCCTAGTTAATTTATTGATCTCAAGCCGGACCATGAATTTCAAAAATAATAATAATTTGGAGATTTAGCTTCAAACTCAAGACCTATTATGTAATAAGTAATGCTCTCACCAATTAAGCTATAAGATTTTATTAGTTTTTAAAAGCTTAGAAAAATGTATATTTGGGCCAGGTACGGGTGGATAGAGGTAAGCCTAAGCTTAACCTTAAAAAAAGTTTGGGCCTAGCACGGTCGGGCTTTTTCGAGAGGAGATCGGGCAGGCTCGGTCCATGCCCACCCTTAGGGAGGTCGCCAAAGATTCTTTGGTTGGGAGGTGGGGTCACCGGAGAAATGAAACTTCGATTAAGTAACTAGGGTTAATGGACCATTAAGTTGTTTTTTTCCTGGCTAGAGAGCCTGAGTCTAGCCTAAGCCTTTCCTTCATGTGATGAGCCCGAGTTGAGCTAGGCAAAGCTCAGCTTAGCTCATCTCATTGCCACCCCTACATGTGATGTCTTTCTTATGCTAACCATATAGGAAAGCTTCTCATTTCATATGATTTAATAATCTGGATTTCTTATTCAATTAGAAAGACCATCCTAATGAATTTCACCACTCTTAGGGAATTTATCATAGATCCAAGCTCATTCTTCCAATAACAACAATAATAACAAATCAGTAAACAAATAACACATTCCTCAGTCACAGCATTAGGAATGAGTTTCTTTCAAAATCTCACTTCCAACTAATTAGTATATGCTTTTTAAGTAAGACCCACCACACTCCTCCAGGAGTGCTATTCATCATTTACCATTATAATGCACAATATTACTCATTCCTCACTACACAACAGTGCACTACCACATGGTCTTAAGGTAGAATAGGATCTCCTTTCGTTAGAACCAAATACACTTGGAATTATTCACTCTATCATCTATTTGAGGTTTTTTTTGTTTTCACCAACCTCAGACACACTTTGGTGTTCCTTGATGCATGCCTCTTTATCCCTCACTAATTCTAAGATCTTCACAAATAAATATGATCTCATTGGATCTAGCATATGGACTCTATAAGTCCTTAGGGGCTGATATTCCTAGAATACCAATCTACACAATATTTATGGCTTAGTATCTATTAAACACCTAATTATTTCTTCTTAGTCCAACCTTGGAGGCATGTCCTTCTAGCATAAATCCACATGAGGAGTTCCTCCCTCTCCACATCGAATATGGAAATTTCCAAATCATAAGAACTCTCATAAGACATCCTTCCATAAAAAATAGATAATTCTAAACTCATAATGTCTAAACGCGTATTACCATTAAGCCACAACTCCCAAGGAGTATTAAGTGCCAAAGTTTAGTCACATATTTCCTATATAGAATTAACTAGTTCAAAATCCTATTACTCTCTCAGATCCTAAGATCTCATTCCAGAGTAATTGGAGTATCAAACTCGTGCCTTGTTCTCTTGAGATTAACAAAATAATCTCATCTCAGCCATGTACTTTTCACTGCATCCCATATCAATTTCACAAGACTTGTACCTATTGGACACACCGAATCCCTAATAAATGAACTCACAACTACCGGTCAACTTCAATAGACTTGAATCACAATAGATTCAATCATCACTTAAAGAGCATCCAAGGCAGACACACTTCTGATTTCAAAGCAACAAAGACCTTTTATAAGAGTACAAACCTCCCAAGAATCATTATAGCTCAATAGAGCCTTATCTAGCACATAAAGATAGAGGTACTAATAGTGACATGTTCATCATCACACCCCCACTAGATTGTGAGAACTGAACATCTCCTTGACATATGAATGTGTTTACTCCAACTAGTAGTTTGTATTAACATATATCACCTCTTACAATGTTGATCCCAGATCAACTGTCGCAATTGCCTCGTCTTATCCAATGTGCCTCATTCCAAAATGTTGTTTCATCATGACGACGGGCACAAGCCATTCAAACTGGCTTTCCATAACCATAAGGTTGCATTAACCCTACTACCTCATAAGAGGTATTCATTCCAGTTTTCATGTGTTCTACATTTTCAACTAATAAGACAAGTCATAGTTGAACTTTCTTCCTCAAAAGGTACTTATGGGCCTTTGCATGGATCTAACACTTGTCTCCATCTACTAGGGATTTCCTATCACGACCTAAATCCATAAGCTAAGAAGTGGGCTGGGTTTGGATCCGTGACATGGGAATGAGATTCCTTGAACCCGGTTTTCATAACGGAGAAACCAATGAGCTCAAAACATGTCATTAACCCTCTTACCTATTCACATCCAACATAAAAGGGCCTAAATCTACCCATAAAGTATATACAAGTCTTGTCCACGAAGGGACCCGTCTCCATTAAGCAAAGTACTAAATGTACTATATCTCTTAAATGGAAAACTAAGATATAATGTCTGGGCCCATTGCCAAATCTCCAACCACCTCCCTCTTGTCTTAAGGCGCAATTCAACTCGTGTTCCTACACATCTACGGGTGGTGCCAATTGGAGTAAGCTTGATGGGCTTAGTGGGAGGGTATACAAGTTATACAACACAAAATGGAAGCTAAAAGATATAATAGTAGACAAAGTGATCCAACGTAAAGGAAAGAAACAGAGTACGTAAGCACATGCATCAACAATAATATGCATGTATTTTTACTAGAATCAAGTATGCTCATGCTTCGAGAAACTAAGAGATAATCCAAGCCAAGACAGTCCCAAAACATGCATATACTAAAGTTATATATCATGTATCATCAATTAATTACCATATGCCACGTAGATAAATAAATGCATGTAGAGTAAAAATATATATTACATGTCATAAGACAAAAACCATGATGATCTAAATACCAAATTATCGTTAAGTACCAACAAACCAACCAAGATCTCAATAAATCCAAATTAGAGCCCAAACCATATTACCCAAATGGGGTTCTGATAAAACCAAACCAAGAGTTGGGCCACTAGGGTCATCTTCACCTAGTGACCCAATGATCGGGTACTTAAAATCACTGGACAAGTATATAGCCCATTGCTTAATGGCGGTCACTAGACAACTTGTGTCTCTTCTCTAAATGGGGTTATCACTGGGCAAACATATAGCCCATTCGCCTAATGGCGGTCACTGGACGATTGGTATCATTTTGCCAAATAGCAGTCACTGGGCAAGTATACAGCCCCTTCGCCTAATGTTGGTCATCACTAGACAACTAGTGTCCTTTTGCCAAATGACGATTGTTGAACAAGTATATAGCTCATTCGCCTAATGGTGGTCATCACTCATACACCATCCCACTTAGAGGTATATTATTCTAATTCCCTATTTCCAAAACCAATACTAAATCCATACTCATCTATAATAACTTTTGCATAAGAATATCATGCGAAAGATATCAGTGTGTACTAACCCATAAATAATTCCAAAACCAAAGAGATAAATCACATATAAGAGCCCGACACTTACATGGACATATAGATGCTTATACCAACCCCAAGTGAAATCATTTCATGCTGAGTGTTACCAATGACATGGCCAAATAACCAACATTTTTTCAGAACTTATGAAAAAGTCAAAGTGAAAAACCCTTTAGAAACATCAAAGTAAACCATGCCAAGGACAACCTACACATGCCACCAAAAGCTACCAAATGATGCAAACCCCAGTGTATTAGCACATGAGTTCTAAAGTCCTATAATGGAAATCTATAAAATATCATGAATTGTTAAAGGCCTATATATATATATATATATATATATTCACCAAGGAGTACAATAAGCTTGTGTAAGGAATCTATAGGCTTCCAAGAAACATGTAAACAATATGGACAATCTATAAAATACATTTTATCAAACATGTAGAGTGAAAGAATTAAGGAAATCAAAGGAGAAACTCAATCTTTATCATAAGATACCTTTCACACCCTACAACGCAAGTGAATCAACCTCACAAACTTCATCACATGAAATAGACACCATCCAATCCCTTCCACAAAGCTCTATTCACAAGATTATAGCTCTATAACCCAAGAGATCAAAGAATCTAATAAGAAAATTATCAACTATCAAGCTCACATCATGAAACTATGATCCATTATCAAGAAATCAACATACTTAAGAATAAATAGAGATGAATCAACCAAAATAAGCTCTCAACCATCAAATCTAACATCATAGGAAAAAAATGTGCATAAAATGCATATTCACTAGCAATCCATTCTTATAGAGATTAAAATCCATAAATCTTAGCAAGCATAGAGTAGAAATACATTTCTAAGAACCTAAGAAAGGAAATGTGTAGCATAAACAACATATCCAGTCACCAAATGCTTAAACCTTTAACACACAAGAGGATCCTCCTCCAAAATCTCTTTGCCTTTGCTAACCCCTCATTCCTTGAGGAGCAACTAAATTATTTCATGGTTCGAATACATAAACCTAGGTAAAAAAATAGAAATTCATGCTTACTTAGGCTAGATTTAGGAAAAAAAATGCCTACTCTAACATATTTTTAAGATTGGAAAAGGAACTTACCCAATTGAGGAAGAACTCCCAAACTTAACTCTCAAATTCCCTAAACTTCTCTAACTCTTTCTCTTTTAGTGTAAAATGAGGTCATTAGGGTTTTTAAAATATATTTCTAGGGTTTTGGGTCAAGTTAGGAGGATTCCACATCTCCTAAAATGAAGAAAAAATGATTTTCCTATAAAAAAAATGTAATCTGAGTCATTTTAGATTAATCTCGGATCGATCTAGCACATTTTTGTATAGTTTTTTGAGATCAGAGAAGTCCTGGTTCAATCCTAGATCTATTCTAGATCGAACCTTTAAGTAATGGATCGATCCAGACAGGTCTTCTAAGCTTTTATCCCTTTGCACTAAATTCTCATAACTTTTTCTATAGAACTTGGAATTGATCTCCGTTTATTGTGTTAGAAACTAGACTTCAAGAGATTTCTAACAATGTATGGATCACCTCCTAATTCACTCATGATTAGTGTTGGTAGGTCTAACCCCTAATTCACTCATGATTAGTGTTGGTAGGTCCAAGAAATTACCCTAAATCTATGGGTCTAACAACACAGACACCTATGGGAAAATTATCATAACTTCTTATAAGATACTCATAATTACATACCATTTATTTTGTTAGAAAGTAGACTCATAAATATTTTCATCAATATATGACATGACCTCCAATTCTCTTAGGATTAGTCTCAATGGGCCCGCGAAGGTTCATAAAATGCAAAATTAGGATTACTTTCGAAGTTGACAAGTTTGAGACCAAATTTAGGTCTTACACTTTTAACTTGGTTCAATGGGTTCCTAAATGACTTTATGGTATGTTTAAACATGTGAAAGGATAATTTTAACCTTACAAGATAATATTATCATCTTACCCTTAAAGAATAATACGGGGCGTTACATTCCTTATATGACACACCTTCAAGTCTTTTCACTTGTGTTAACATTGTACTTCATATCCCCAATCAATCAACATTAGGCATCCTTCCCTTAAATATGGATTTTAATGAGTACACAATCTTGGGCATCTCCAAGTGTTCTACTATGTCAATTTCCTTGAAACTTTAATTAGTTCTAATGATTCACTTAAGTCATACACTACCTTAAATCTATAAACCCTTCCATCTCACAACATGAAAAATCATGCTCATCAAACATAACTGTAGGTGTCGAAAATTTTAGCTTCTCAAAGTACACAAATCTTCCTCTTATATTATATGTAGAAACTTCCTAGTCATGAAAGCATCTCATTTGCCAAACTATAGAAAAATAGTTCATCCATGAATCATGCATCAATCGTGGAGACATTTGTCATGAAATGATTTTTAGTCATGACTGTTAGCTCGGTCGTGAATATGAGTAAAAACACATTCTCAATCATGAGACCCTTTCATTCGCTATGATATCCTATTGTGACTAACAGTCTATTCACAAAATCTACCAATTCGTGAGTATCAATCACGAATATGGTGTAGTCATGAAACTGCCTCATTCACGAATAATATTTTAGTTGCAAATGCCACTCATTCTTGAAAACATTTTCATTTGCAAAAAACCTTGACTCATTTGTGGATTACTCATTTCATTCGCGAGTCACGGTTCCTTTTATATAAGTTTACTTTTTTTTTTCTTTTCAACATAGGAGTGGACCTATCCTCAAATTGTTGAATTCTGGTATGAATCCTGGATGTCATAAATCACCTACAAGAGTTGCCTAGTTCATTAAACTCATTCACTTAATAAGAGTGGATTTTAGGGTCTTTAACTTGGGATAAACCATCGAGCCTTACATCCTTGGGCTGTTTACATATCCCTTTAAAAGAAAATCAAGCCAAATGTTGTTTTACCAAACTAATCTGAAACAAGGTGTCGTTATCATATTTCTTGAGGATAGTTGAGGCCTCTCACTTTTTTGTGTGAGGGATTGTGGGCCAAGCTAACCTCAAGATTCAACCAAGCTTGGACTCAGTCTTATCTCAACAAGGTGCACTCTTTAGAGAGACCATGATACCTCCTATAAAAATTTATTGCCCTTTATGGTCGGGTGCCTACAACAAATAACAAAACTCATTCAAATTTGATGAAAATTTCAACAGAGTTTCCTCTTAGGAAGGTGAACATCATATATCAAAACGGAGTCAAGAAGACAACGTTAGCACCTCCAATTCAGTGTGTGTTCTCGAAGGAACCATTGACCTTATAAAGGATTTGAGCATAGAAATTCAAGTTGTTCCCCTCCTACAAGGGCAACGAATCCAAGTGCTTAAGAACTCTAGGTCCAAAAAACTAGAAAGAGAAAGAGAGAGAGAGAGATGAAGTCACTAGCCTACTAGACTCCCATGGCACCATGGCCATCTTCTTCTCCACTGACTCCCCTTTAGTCATTTACCCTTCTTTGGGTTTCACCCTATTTTGGGCTTTTTATAATGGGTCTCACCTACCTAGACACGTGTCCACAATTTTTTGAACATCAATTAGGCCATCCATCAGCAACTGAGCATTTTTTGAGGTAAATTGTCGGATTTTCATATGGATCATATTGCTTTACAAGCACCAGATCACAATTGTGATTCTCGTCTCGATGCACTCCATTCAGTTGTAGACCAGCCTAACCTGATCCTATTCAGTCACAGACCACATGTCTTAGGTTCAATCGCGGACCCAAGTCAGTCACGAATCAGTTTCATAACGGATCCTTCAATCGTCACTAGCCCAGAATACATGAGAACTCATTTGTACCATCAAAAAGGACTTTTGTGACTCCTAATGCATGCTTTTAACTTATATTTTGCAAAACTTTCCTTACCCAGCGGATGTGAGACTGAAAGAAAAGAGAGTGAAATCAAAATTTTGAAAACAGCAGTTGAAAACGTTTGCCAAAAGAAGGGTTTGAGTTTTTTTTATTAAAAAACAGTCATTTTCAACATGCTTTAAGAAAGAACATCTTGGAGGGTGACGTGCTAACTGTTATTAAGTGTTTGGAGAGGAATTCTGCCTCAGCACCCCTTGGAATGTGAAACCTGTCATTATGGGTCGCTCCGGGTTTGGTAGGACAACATAAAGTTAGCCTAAATTAAGAATGACATTAGGGGTTGACACATCAGCACCGAAAAAGTAATATGCCAAAAAGTATATATC
>JAOXJP010034100.1:0-16696 GCA_025762735.1 Platanus orientalis | reverse complement strand
AATTCAAAAACACATCATGTGTCAATCAATGCACGATAATAGAGGTCTGTCTCAAAATAGACAATCATTCTCCTTTGGACTATATGGTGATTTAGAGCTGTAGATGATTTAATCTCTTTTTTTTTTTGTTGCTCACATGTACCATGAGAAACCAAAATGAAATGGTTTCATTCCAAGTGAGTGTCAGATGCAAGGTTAGGGAATTGGTTTAACAAAATGGATTTTATTTACTGAGCTCATAAAACTACCATTTTGGAATCAAAGCAGATTTCCTATAGGGAAAAGGCATGCAATGACCTTTTTGTGCTAGACGTTGGGTGACACGTGGTAGGAAAAAGCAAACCACCACATCTTATGCCCAATGCTAGGTGTTTTTTCACTTTTTTTCCACCACATGTCCCTCACCTGGCACAAAAGGATCACCGCATGCTTTCTCGCTGTAAGAAATCGGCTTGGGTTTGGAATAAAATAGGGAAATTTTTATGTTTGAAGTGTCATGAAAGCCTTGTACAAAGATCATGTCCTCAATTGTGAGAATAACATTGAAGAAATTTCATTCATTTCTACACCAGGAGCTTGCGTTCGATGGGGCATATTTTACTTGGGCTTGGAGATACCTAGTTGTAATGTTTGATAGAGGTTCGAGAGCAGACCACTTAATTCAACAAAGCTGATCAATTTGCAAATATTAACAACCACAACCTTGGACATGGCGACAAAGAAAAGAAAAGGAACTTTGCTAGTGTTTCTACTCATGGAAATGTTATGGGATTCAAAGAAGTAGGGATTTCATAAAGAAAAGATGAAAAATCTCCAAACCTAACATACGGCACCCTAGTTCCCCACTCATGCAAAAGCAACACTAAGTCCATCTAACTTTTAACATACAGCCAACAAATGGTGCAACAAGGATGGGAGAAGCCAAATGAAACTTGGTATTGCTTTTGCAGTATATAATCCCAATTTTAAAAAAACTGTGTTTAACATTTGGGATAATAGGAAATTGTCTACAACTTCAAATCCCTCTACAGTCTACATAGTCATGTCACAGCCACCAAAGTGTTGTGATATGACATAAATTTAAAATTCAATTCTTTTTTTTTTTTTTTCTCAGAAGTAATAATTTTTGAATTAATCAGGAAAAAGGATTACCGTCGAGTATGTATACAATTATTGGCATCATTCCTAACAGCCACATGAAGATCATAAGGAAAATCTATAGTGTAAAACAAGATCACCTCATTTCCTATAGCATAACAAGTTATAAAATCTATCAGTTGGTTAGCTTCTCTGCAAATGTGACTAATCGTATAATCCTCCAAGTTCCCTAACATATGTGTAATCTTATCAGTGATAGCCAAGACTCTCCATAGACACTGATAATGCTTCAATAATATCTCTAATGCCAATTTAGAGTCCATAGTGATCATCACTTTGCTAATTCCATTCATGGCATAAATTTGAAGTCCTCTCAGAAGAGCGAAGAGCTCTATCTATAACGCATGTCGACTTGATGTAGTGCCTGCATAATCAAACAGTGGGGACCCCATCTCATCTCTAATAATTCTCCCGTAGCTTCCTCTAACCTGATGAACTGAACCATCACAAGATTAAGGGCATAAAGCCATTAGTTGGGCAAGGCTATGTACAAATTCTCTGTCTCCTTTCGGGTGTAAGAAGTTCTGCGTCCCAACTTAAACAAATGTGTATGTTTAAGGGTTGTCTTCATCATATAAACCAAGGGTCCAGACAGTGGATTGGATCTCAAAAACTATTGTATTGACAATTGTAGTGATGGTTTGGCTTATATCATCAAACCTCTGCTGATTTCTTTCCCACCAAATGTAGTAGAGATTAGCCATAATGGCTAGCTTGCCAATGAGGGCACATTTGGAAGTACCCTTGAAGAACCATTTTGCCTATTTGTACTCTCCAAGGTAAGATCATGCCCTAGTTTAACGAGGATGCCATTTAGTTAAAATTGTATTCCAAACCATAGATGAGAATGGGCATGGGAAGAATAAATGCTCGCTAGTTTCTCTGCTGTTCCAACAGAAGCAACATTGTGAAGTACACAATATCTTCAAATTACATAAACAACTTTGAGTAGGGATTTCCTTGGTAAGAACTCTCCATGCCAAGAAGCTATACTTCAGGATGTGATGGGGAAACCACACTATTTCATGCCAGTACACTTCAGTACTTGGAGTACGCAGAGTCTCCCATGCCGATTTGGTTGAAAAAACGCCATTGCCATTTCCTTTCTAAATAATCCTATCATCCATGTGGTGATGGAGTTTCTCCATAGTTGGGAGATGAGACCAATCTTCAATTAATAAGTGTGATGTGGCTCAACCTGTACTCCACTCTCCATTTCTTATTATTGAAGATACTAAGTTTTCTCGAATTGATCCAATATCATATCTTATTCTTTCACTATAGTGATGTAGTGGAACTCTTGTATACCACAAATTCAGCCATAGCTTAGTGTTGTTTCCATTTCCAATTATAGTTGTTACTTTGGGTAGCATGATATCTTGGAGCTTCAAGATCTTCTTCCACACCCGAGAACAATCAGATGGGATCTTGACTGTCCAAATAGAATCCTTTTTGAGATATTTGTTATAGATCCATTTGACCCATAAAGCTAGGCTTGCAGAGACAATCCACCATATTTGCCTCATAATACTTACATAGTTCTTTTCCTTGACTCATCTAATATTGTGGCCGCCCTTCCCAGAGGCTTGTTTATCAATTCCCAGCCAGCATAGTGATTTTTTTTCCAAGATCTAGACCAGCCCATAAGAAATGAGCAAACAATGATTCTATTTTCTTTATAGTGCATCCTATGAGTCCAAAGCATTTTGAACAATCGATATAGATACTTTGCAATATATAGTTAATTAGAGTGAGCCTATCAGCATATAAAAGAGGCCGAGTTTTCCATCCCTCTAATCTTTTCCTCACCCTCTCAATGATAGTGTTATAGACACTATGAGATAGCTGTCTTGGGATTAAAGGGATGTCCAGGTATCTCACTGGGAGTTTTCCCTCGTCCAAATCCAGTAATTCTTTTTAGCCTGTCCATATCATTGTTCCAAATACCCACAAAGAATTGTGTGGACTTTAGGACTTGCTCCAGTGGACCTGAAATTTGATCACCATGCCTAAAGTCCTCTTGTACCTTTAAAAAACCCTACTGGACTCCCATTGATTAGAATATAATAGGTAGGGAAGGATATGCACTCTATAATCCAATCAATAAACCTGAAAGGAAACTTCATCTTGACTAGTACCGCCTTCAAAAAACCCCAAGAAACTGATTCATATGCTTTACACAGATCAATCTTTAGGAAAACTGAAGGTGTGTGATTTTTTTTTCTTTCAAATACTCATACTACTTCGTGTAAAACCAAGATATTATCAACAAGACTCCTCCCTACAATGAAAGTTGTTTGGTTTGGACTAACAAGATACTCCATGACCCTTTTTAATCTATTTGCAAGAATCTATCAGATTCCACAAAGCAATGGGTCTATATTCACTAAATTCACTAGCATTCAGAGAGTTTGGAATAAGGAAAACAAATGTGGAGTTCACCCCTTTGAGTAGTCTACCTGATTGAAAAAAAAAGTTTCACTGCCTCAATGACGTCATGCCTAACAATATCCCAAGCAACCTTACAAAATGACAAAGTGAATCGATCTGGCCCGAGTGCTTTCGCTTCCTTGCCTTCCCAAATAATAATTTTCATTTCCCCACAACTAATTTCATCCTCTAGGATATCATGATATTCTGTTGTAAGAACCCTTGAGATCTCCCAATAATAGGAAGAGCCGGTAACATCATCTATCGTAGGAGTTAGGATAGATTTAAAATAATTTTCAGCTTCTAATCTAATCCCTTCCACCGTGTCAGTGGATGTGACATCACTTCTCTTGATATGTTGTATCTGATTTTTATTTCCTCAAGTGATAAGGGATCTATCAAAATACCCATTGTTACTATCTCACAATTAGAGCCACTGGACTCTAGATTTCTACTTCAGTAGGCTTTCTTCCAATCTTAACATCTCCTTATATCTTCAAGTTATCTCCTTTTCATAAGCAACTAGTTGATCACTATTCTGTTCTTCTTGCTTCTTGAACTTTGAACATGTCAAACCTTAAGGCCTCCAGTTGATGATCAACTCTCCCAAATATGGATAAATTCCATTGCTTCAACTTAGCCTTTACTGATATAAGTTTTTGAGTGACCTTGAACAATGGGGAACCCTGGACATCTAAATCCCAACCTTCCTTGACAATTTATAGAAAACCTTCATGCTTGGTCCACATGTCAAAGAATTTGAACGGTTTACGCCAACTCCTTTCAATCTCTCCAATAAAGACAATGCTTAGGAGTCTGAAATGTTTGTCAGTATAAAATTATCTTCAAAATTGGGAAATTCAACCAGCCAAAAACCATTGATCAACACTCTATCAAACTTGCTTTCCACCTTATCATTGTCTGCTATTTATTCCAACAAGAGAATTTATGACCCCACCATCTAAGGTCTTATAATTCAGCTTCTATAATATAATTATTGAACTCCTCAATTGCTGAAAATTTTGGTGATTCTCTTCAAATTTTTTCATGAGCAAAATTGGACACAAATAAAATCTTCTGAGACAATCCAAGAAAGATTAATGGTTTCCCCCATTGTTTCCATACTTGTCTATAGCTATAATAATTCATCTTCAAAAAAAATTTGCATCAACAACTGAATAGATGAAAGTATTCTTCGTGTGCTTGATTTCCACCTTTACTGAGATCATTTAATCAAAACTTTGAATAACTTGAGCTTGCATATAATCTAACTTAAACAGGATGCAGATCTCCCATTTTCATGGTGCTTGTAGTTTTCAATAATGCCGCAATCTTAAAAAGCATGTTGGACTTTAATCCATTTCCCCACTCTAACCTTGGTTCAACTAATATGCAAATTAAAGGGTCATTATCTCTTAAAAAACTCTAAACTTCTTTTCTGTTTCTCCAAGGCATTTAGTGTAACACCTCGCATTGCACTTAAAGGGTAAAACTATAATTTAACACATGTAAGGGTAAAATAGTCATTTTACATGTTTAAGAGGATCTTAGAGTGGTTTAGAAACCCCTTGGACTAAGTTAGAAGTGTCGACCCCAAGATTGAACCATGAACTTTCAAATTTCAAAGTTTCCAAAGAGCATATTTGTGGTAACTTTCCGAACCCATTGGCACCAATCCCGAGACAATATGAGGATAGGACATACACCTTTGGAAATTTTTTTGAGTCTACTTTCTAGAACCACAAACGGTTTGTAATTCAGAGTTTTGTAAAAAAGTTATAACCATTTTTCCACGAGGTGTCTATGCTTAAGAATTCTAAAAATAGGGCATTACTCATATTTATAATTTGTTACAAACATGGGTTTAAGTCCTCGGGAGTTTTCATAATTGGTTACAAGTGTAATCGATTGTGAAATTTGTAATTGATTACAAGTGTAATGGATTACAAGATTTGTAATTGGTAATAGAAACATTGAAAAGTTTCGAAAATTACATTTTCTTGCCATTTTTTACATGACTTGCACCTATTGGACCCCCACATATGTGGGATCTTATCTAGGATAACTTGAAACCCTTCAAAACACTCATCTAGGTCATTTAGAATAAAAAGAGAAAAGGTTAGAAGGATTAGAGAATCTTGGGAGAAGAAAAGGGAGTTCTTCCCTAAATTGGGTAAGTTTCACTTTTATGGACGTCGGGGTCCACTTCTTCCTTCCGGCGCACGATGTTGGGTGCGTGAGAGGTTGCCAACCCTTTCTGTGTGAGGGTTGGGCTTTGCTTGCAGTCACCACCAACTCAGGGTTTAACTGATGGAGTTGGACGTCGGTTCTCATTTTCGAAGAAGAGGAGAAGTCTAGACCCAAAGGTTTAGGGGGTTTAACTCCAAATACCCACCTTTTTGGGGTGACTTCTCCTATTCATACAAGTATTAAAGTATGACAATGTCCAAGCTTTGTGAACTCTGGGTTATGTGTTTGATGGATTTTTCTCAAGCTTAACGCTTGATTTTATCCTCAATGCCTGAATTTTCAACGCTTGAATTTAATTCAGGCTAAAATTTAGGCCTTGATTCTTGAAAACTCCAGAAACTGTCCTTTATGTTGTCCTATTCTAATTATAGGAGACCCCTCATGGGTTGGGCTCTTAAAGGGATGGTGGACCCCTCTAGACTGTCTGTTGATTGACTGCTTAGGGTTAGGTTTAGTCCTAACCCAAAGGAGAGAAAAGGAGAGAATTTGTATTTTTCTGTCTTTTAGGCCCAATGCCTAAATTTTAACTCAACACTTGAAATTTGATTCAGGGTGAAATTCAGGCATTGGTTCTTGATTAGATCAACATGTTGATGTAATCTTTTGGGATGGTTTGGGGGGTCCTAGTGTTGTGGGACTCCTGGGTTAGGTTAGGGGAAGTCTCCTAGGGTAATACTATGTAACCCTAGGGGTCATGGCCTTTGCCCATGTGGAGATATGATCTCCCAAAGTAGGCTACTTGGTCATCTATTACAGGCTTAATGCTTGTTTTTTGGTCTGACGCATGAACGTTCAACACTTGAATTTAATTCAGGGGAAATTCATGTGTTGGTGGTTGGAATCAACAACCAACTTTGGTTTTTAGCCATAGAGGGGGGCCTAGAGGGGTAGTGTTTCTCCTGGGTCTTTACACTATACTTAGGATGCACACACTTAACTAATTTTGAAAAATATGATTTTTAACCTAGGCTTAACGCCTAAAATTCACTCCAACGGCTGAATTTTCTTCTCAATGCCTAAAATTAAATTCAGGCATTGGGAAGAAAATGAGGGCCCATAAAGGTGCACATGCACATGATTGAATTCCAAATGTTATTGCAACCATGGAACATGTCTAGAGAAGGCTAAGGCTCCTTAGGGTGGGTCTCAAATCTCAATGCTTGATATTTCTCTTGACGCCTGTTTATTCAATGCCTGAATTTTAATTCCATAAAATTCAGGCATTAGTTACTAGGAGAAAATCTTGTAGCTAGATTTCTCGAGTTTAAGGTGCTTATGGCTTTGAAAAAATTGTGAAATTGTGCAAGATTATAGACAACATATATAAAAATAACATATAAAAAATTAATCTTTAGATCATGCATACAAAAATCAAACTAAAATCCCAAAATATTCAATTGCATTAGGTCACAAAAGAGCCAAATTTTGGGGTCTATTTGGAGGGCCATCTTGAGGCATTCCACAACTCATAAAATCAGCAAATTAAATCTGCTAGCTAGCATACATGTCTAGTATAACATACTCAAATTTAAGCTCTACCATATTTATACAAAATTCACAAAACATTCTACACTAAGGCATGTTAAAAAATGAAAGCAAGTAGAGGCTTAGAGGTTGTTGAGCCTTTACTATGTAACCCGAATTGAAGCAATGATTTAGCATGATTTGAACAACATAACATCTTATAAAACTAGTATATGATCCTAGGGATTATAAAATTGGATAGGGTTTAGGCTTTCCTAAGGTCCAAATGGCCTAGGGTTTGCAAGGTTCCTCCTCTTTGTTCTTCTTCTTCTTCCTCTCTCTCTTTGGTTTTTAGGGCTTTTGGTTGCCATCCCCTTGTTACACGAAATTGGGGCTATTTGTAGCCTCAATTTGAGTTAATATGTGGCTAGGGTTCAACCCAAAATAGAGGGCTAGGATTAGTTTTAGGGGGTTTTGGGTGTAGGGCTAGGATTTCTTTAAAATGGGTGGATGGGGTTAAAGGAATTTGTGCTAGGTGACTTGGTACAAGGGAAGGTTGAGATTTATTTGGATAGATGAGGTGGAGGGTGGGGATTACTTAGTGTTTGTTGGCATGGGTTGATAAGGTGGCTAAAGGGTGGACTTAGATGCCATTTGATGGCATATGGTTGGTTGCAATTTTCCATGGAAGACATCAAGATGCCAATTGGGAGAAGTTGAGGGTAACTCTAGGGATTTAAAACTCAACCCCTAGATCTAAGGGTGATGGTGAGAGTGTTCATTGGAAGATTCCAATCTAAGGGGTTTCATGAGATATTAAGGCATTAAATCCCATCAATGAGCTAAGTTGAAAAGTCTTAGCTCATTGATGGATATTTATTGCTTTTAGGGTTTTCGAACCCTTTCTCTGCCGTCACACCTCATGAGATTTCGACCTCAGAAGTTGGCCAACTCAATGTCATTCTTTGAGGTTGCAGATGCTCCGATCTCATTGGACCAATCATAACCAAATTACAATAAGGGCAAGGGTGAAATCAGGGCTATTTTGACTTAAAAAGCTCTCATATGCACTTTGAAAGGGAAATATGGTAAAATTGATTTAGAAATTGTCAAGTGTTGGATGACCCTGGGACCAGGTGAGCCACAACCTCTGACTATGCTGAATTACAATGCCTAAGTAGAAAACTGGGTCAAAAACCCGTTTTTGGGTAATCGGAGAATAGTGGATTGGAAATGCTACTACTTTCTCTATAACTATCTATTATAAGCCATGTTTATGGGCCTTGAAGCTTGAGGAGTCTCGGAGCTATAGGAGCTGATAGATTGGCTGCTAAATTCTTGTGTAGTTGCCGAAGGGTTTTTGAAGTAGGGTCATTGGGAGTGATTGAGCTTTTGTAGCTTCCTAAAGATTGGTGGAATTGAATTGCTAGACATTCTCTGAAGTTGAAGTTTGTGAAATGATCTTTTGAGGACAGGGGTAAAACTAAGAAAATGGGCCTGACCTTGCTGCATTCTGAGCTTGGGAGAACTTGTAAGGGCATTTTGCTTGCCAAATACAGACGAAAAGTGTTTTTTCTTGGCTTGCGTAGAAATGATGGCTTGGGCTACAGGATTTCTGTAATCCAATGTAGGCTTGATAGTCTGGGGACTTTGAATTTACAATGGAGTGGCCACTGACTAACTGAATTTCTAATTTTAGAAGAGCTTTCGGGAGTCAGTTGAGCACCTAATTTTTAGACCTGATTTGTTGTTCTTTCTGGAGTATTTGAGGGAATCTGACCAAATAAGTTTCATGAAAGTTTACACTCCTTAGATAGTTTTTCGAAGGCCTAATGATTTCAGAGAGATGGACACCGACTAATATTGATTTGGAGGGCTGGCAAACATTTTGGCTCCATGTGAGAAAAATGCAGCTAAACAGCTTTTTAACCCCTTCCCCAAGATTTGAGATTTCTCAGAGGTTCGAGATTTCAAAGTTCTCTTCTCAGACCTGAAGATTTGAAGCTAAGGCTAAGGTCGAGGTACAACAATCGACCTTTCTGGATTCAAAGATTAGACGAATCTTTGAGAGCTCTTACAGGGTCATTTCTTGGTTAGGGTTTTCATAAGTTGAGAAATTGGTTGTTGCCGTTCTTGAGCAATATCTACCCTATGATGAGTTCATCAAAATTGGGAGACTCAATGATGTATAGGATCTAAAATTACACCATTCAGACAATGGGAGAGGCTTTAGGGATCCTTTGAGGGTACAGTGGTAAATTTTTTGAGGTGAAAAGGGTAAAATGGTAATTTTTTGCCAAGTCAAAAAAAGTGAAAATAAGAATTCTTTACTTATGATGCTTCATGACAAGAAGGCTTATATAGGTGAGAGAAATTTAGTGATAGGAGTGGTAGATAGTGAGTTCTAGGCTTTTGAAGGCAACATGGCAAAACTGTTAATTTTTCTACTTATGATGCTTTGCTGGAGAAAGACTTATAGAAGGTGGAAAACTTGTTGATGACGATGGGGTTTTAAAATGTGGATCATCAAAGTCCTATTGATGCTTTTGTGAGAGATTAGGGTTTGTCCTGAAATGGTGCATTTAAACTGTAATAATGTGCTTTGACTGGTTCATTCGCGACTAAAGTATCTGGGAAGACCTCTTTGGGAATGCCTATCATCCTAGAGTCCAGGTTTGCTCTTCCTAAGACAAGGGTACTTAAAGTCTTGATGCCTAAATGTTGTTACACTATCCTTATGCTATCAAATGACCCGAGTCAGAATTTAGGTGTTAACAGTCCAATTTCCCAAACTTAGCTTAAATAAGTCTAGATCTAGGTGACTTAGAGCTTACCTTGCTTGGTTGAGCTCCTTTCTCCAATTCTCTCCCTTTTTTCTATTCTCTCTAGTGCCTTAAGTGTAATCTTATCTAAAGTGGGCTAAAATGAGATAATATACTCATCCTAGTACAAGATTTCCCATTCTAGAAAGATTCTATACGAAATGGGGATTTTTTTTCTAAAATTGGGCTTGGCGAGTGCTTTCCTCGACCCACGAGCACTTGGAATACCCCTTGTGATCATTCACTTATCCTCACAAGTGCTCGCTAGTGGTGGTCAAGATTGCTCGCATGGTTAGGCAAGCACTTGGGACCCTCCACTACGAGTGCTCTCCAAAGGCAAGAGCGATTAGGATGGTGCTGAGTTTTATAATTCGGGCCTTTGGGGTCCTTTGTGGTTCTTAGGATTAGTGCATAACCATGGGCACACCAATATAATCATTCTAAAGTCTTCTAGGGTCTTTTATGGTCCTCTAAGATCTTTGAGTAGGGTCAAAACAAAACATAACCCGATTATCGAGACTAGTTGCATATCACATGTACGAGGTGTTATAGAAAGAATCCCTTTTCAGTTTGAATCCTCTTACATATTTTATTGAATTCTTCAAAGGTGTCTAATTTCTCTCTTAGGAATGCAACCCATGTGTATCTAAAGAAATCATCTACTATCGAAGAAAATATCTTTTGCCACCTAGGCAGTCCGACCAACTAGGTCCATGTGTAAGAGTTCCACTGGCCTTGAGGTAGTTTGTTGAGATACCTTCTTATGCATTTCCTAGGTTTGTTACCTAGTTGACAACTAATACAAATAGGATTCTAGGATTTTTCCATCTTAGGCAAGCCCTTGACCAGATCCTTCTTGCTTAGCTTGGACAAGTCCCAATAGTTTATACGTGAATGATTCTTAAGTCGAATTCTTGAACAAAAAAGCCCAATTATGAGTTTGTGAGCTTATTGAGTTAAATTTCCGTTGGCATTCTCTTGCAACAACCTTGAGCCTTTTTCCAATAGTAAAACTCTATGTTCATGTCATTTTGGGAGCTACCTAAATTCATAGGTAAACATTTTAGAAGCTAAGAGAGCTAAACCCATAGTTAAATACTAGTCTCTCCATCAAAGGTGATTACTGCAGTAAAATTAGCCTACAAAGAGGCGACCCAACTACAAAAGCAGTTCCACAACTTCAACCAAACTTGCAGCCTTAAACATAGTCACTAGAGGCGGATTCTCATTGCAATTGCCAGAGTCAAGTGCGAATTGTCAAGCGTCCATCTAAGTCACTAGATGGAGCACATTCACTAGAGTCATCAGTTGTGTACTTATAAGGAAAGTAGATTTTCATTAAACTTGTAAGTGAATTCAAGTTTCTTAATTTTTCTATAATATATTAGGATATCTATTAATAATAATTAAGTGGCTCAGGGGAAGAGCCTTTGAGAGTGGACATATGCCCAAAGTGCTGAACCACTATAAATATGTCATGTATTGTGCAGTGGTGTGTTTGCTTATGTTGATTACACTTTTGGTTAATTTCATAGCACAATTGATGCACTATGCTTTTACTTGCTAATTAGTTGGCATTAAGTGTTAACATCCTTTCGGGAATCATCAGTCTGTCTCCTCCTCTGTTATATATAGTTCTTTATAACATATGATAGAGTATAGTGGTCTATGATAGTATTCATAGTGAGGACTTCTAATTTATTTACTTTAACCAATGTTGTTTAATATTTTTCTGCATATTAAGTTAAACTCTAAGTAAATCAAAGTAAATTAAAATTGAATTTAACAGTTAATTAATTTTAAAGAATTGGCCGGATCTTACTCACCTCCCCTCTTCTATGATCTTTGGACATCGATCTTTTGTGATCTCATTAAACACTCTATTTGGAAACTCTTAAGAAATGCCCTTCTAGTTGATGCCAATTTGGTGTCTTGTATCCCCACCATTCAAGATCATTACTTTGATGCTGTAGACATTGGGGTCTGGGGGGGTTTAGGTTCCCCCATCCAACCATGGTTTTTGGGTCCACTCTTCGGCGCATGATGCCGGTGCGTGAAAGGTCGCAAACCCTTTTACTGGAGGGTTATGCTTTTCTGGGAGTCGCCACCAACTCAAGGTTAACCAATAGAGTTGGACATTGGTTCTCCTCTTCGAGGGAAGAGGAGAAGTCTAAACCCGAAGATCTAGGGGTTTAACTCCTAATACTGGTCTACTTTCTTGAGATACAGGGTAAGTTATTTAGTTGCATTTGGGGAAGGTGTTAAGCACCCCAAATACCCACCTTTTTAGGTCGGCTTCTCTCATTGATACATGTTTTAAATTATGCTAAAGTCCATGCTTGTTAAATGTAAAGTTATTAGTATTGGACCACCCCCGTGGTGTGATCATTGTAGTTGCACCTAAGACATAGTCTCGAGCTGCCTACATACTCGATCTTATATGGTTCAGTGTGTTCATAGGGTTTTCCTGGGATCAAACTGTATGTAGTTCTAGAGGTTTATAGTGTGTGCCAATCTGTATAGTCAAGTACGTTTGACTATGAGAGTGATTCAGGGTAGATTCATTTTAGATTGTTTATAAACTAAAAGAGTACTCCGTGTTGCTATAAAATGTGAACAAGTTAGCGAAATAGGGGTCGGGACTATGTTGTACCAATGTACATGGTTTTAAAAACCTAATTGGGCTATGGACAAGTCCTAGGGTCTTTGGGTCACGAACCACTACGACATGACCCTAAGGTAAAAGGGAGACCATAAAAGGTCAGGACA
This sequence comes from Platanus orientalis, assembly GCA_025762735.1. NCBI lineage: Eukaryota > Viridiplantae > Streptophyta > Magnoliopsida > Proteales > Platanaceae > Platanus > Platanus orientalis. The sequence goes on along the minus strand of JAOXJP010034100.1, from coordinate 3,803 downwards.
AGTTGAAAGGTAGTAATTGGGTAGGTTAACTTAACCTGATCGCACTAACACAATAGCTACAACCCAAGTATTGTCTCCCAGGTAAAGTTCGAGTATTGGATACGCTCAAAAATCATAAGCATATAGTCAACCTTACTATGATTGTTGGGGGAAGCTGAAAGAGGCACCAGCAATGAAGAGATCCCTAGATTATGTCTATGGAATGAAATGGTTTGAAGCTAGGTTTCATTTGTCTTTCGTAAGCTTAACGCTTGAATTTCACTCTAACGCCTAAATTTTTAACACCTGAATTTAATTCAGAGGAAATTCAGGCATTAGTTGTAGGAAGCTAACAACTGATCTCAGGTTTTGAGCCCCTTGTGTGGGTCCTAGAAGGGTGAAGAGTTACAAATAGGGGTGCCCTAAGTCAAAAATTAAAAGCCAAACATCTAAGAAGGAAGTGATTTTTAACATGAGTTTAACGCCTAAAATTCATCCTCATGCCTGAAATTCATCCTGACACCTAAAATTCCTATCAATGCCTAAATAAAAATTCAAGCACTAGAATGAAAACAGGACCCATATAGGTGCCTAAGCACATGGATGGATTCCAAGGTGTTATTTTCTTATGTATAGGCTTTGAAGAAGGTTAGGGTTCACTGGGGTTGGTCCCAGATCCCAACACCTGAATTTCTCCAATGCCTATATTTACTTCTAACGCTTGAATTTTAATAGATTAAAATTTAGGCGTTAGGTTTGGACAGTCCGCACTCTAGAGGCATATCTTTCTACAAAAAATTATAAATTGAACGTGGTCTATCAATTTGGAAATCTAAGCGAAAGATCTTTCCAACCATATATGATAAGCCTATGTTTGCCTAATGCCTGATTGTTAAACTGATGATTGAATCTTATGTCAACATTTGAATTTTAACAAATTAAAATTCAGGCATTGGGTTTGGACAATTTGCACTCCAAAGGGCATATCTGTCTCTATAAAATTCTAAATTGAGCATGGTTAGTCAATTTGGAAAGCTGAGAGAGAGAAATTTCTAACCATATATAATAAGGCTATATTTTTATAATGCCTGATTTTCCAATGCGTCTTTTTCCAATGCTTGAATTTTAATTCCCTTAAAATTTAGACGTTAAGCCTAGATCCAAAATCCAATAGCCTTGTTTTGGCCATTTGGACCCCTGAGGGGCATTGACAAATTCTAACATTTCTACCACATGCAGACATATACTAGGGGAATAACATATCCAATAATTAGGTTAATATAATTTCTACAAAATTCTACAAAAAATTAACAATAATTCAGCTGAATTAGGTCTCAAAAAACCCATATTTTGGTGTCTGTTTGGAGGGTCATCTTGAGGCCTTACACGTCTCATAAAATCATGAAATTAAATATGCTAGCTAGCATATATGTCTACTTTGACATACTAAAATTTGAGATTAAACAGGTGTGTAGAAAAGTCACAAAAAATAGACACTAAAACATGTTTAGAAATAAAAACAAGTATAGGCTGTTGAGCCTCTATGGCGTAACTCGAATAGAAGCAATAATTTAGCATGATTTTGACAGCATAACAACATGTAAGATGAGCATATGAATTTAGGGATTAGCAAAGCATTAAGGGTTTAGGCTTACCTTGGGTCCAAGTGGCCTTGATTTTGTAAAAATCCTCATATTCTTTCTCTTTCTCTTAGGTTTTTCAGGGTTTCTTGTAGCCAACCTAGGGCTACATGAATTTGGGGCTATTAATAGCCCCAAATTTGATGTAGTGGAGGGTTGAGATCAATCCTAAGGTTAGCTAGGTGGAGGGCTAGGATGGGTTTAGCCAAAAATGAGGTGGAGCGTGGAGATGGATTTTGAATGGGTGGCTAGGATTAGGGGGTTTTGTCTTTGGTGACATGGCTGAAGGGGAGGCAGGGATTAATTTGGATGGATGAGGTGGAGGGTGGAGATTGACTTGTGTTTGTTAGCATGGGTTTATGAGGTTGAAGGAGGTTTGGGAGATGCCATTAGGTGGGCTTTCATTGGTTGCAAATTTCAAGGGGGGCATTAAGATGCCAATTGGGAGTGCTTGAGGGGTATGCTTGGGATTTGAATCTTAGCCCTTAGATCTAAGGGTGGGAGATAAGGGTGCATAGTAGCAACTTCCAATCCAAGGGCTTTCATGAGTCATCAAGGTATTAAATGCCATTAGTGAGCTAAGTTGAAAAGTCTTAGCTCATTAATGATATTTATTGCTTTTAGGGTTTTTTTGAACCCTCTCTCTACCATCACACCCTACGAGCTATTGAGCTTAGAAGTTGGTCTAGTCAATGTCAATTTCAGAGGTTGCAGATCCTCCGATTGTGTTGGTCTAGTCAGAACCAAATTATGAAAAGGGTAAGGGGTGAAATTAGGGTTTTTTAACATGAATAGATGTCATATATACTTTAAAAGGCTAAGATGGTAAAATTGATCTAAAAATTACCTAGGGATAAATGACCCCGGGTCTAAGTGAGTCACAGCCTTTGACTACGTAGGATTACGGTCCAAGTGAGTCACCCAGGGATCTTGGAAAGGGAATGTTGTTTTTTCTGTAAAGTGTCATCATGGGCCATATCTGGGGTATTTGGAGCTTAGGGAGTTTTAGAGCTATAGGAGCTGACAGATTGGCTGTTGGATACCCAGGCAATTGCTGAGAGGTTTTTGAACAGGGTCACTTAGAAAGATTAGGTTTTTGTAGTTGCCTGAAGCCGGGTGGAATTAAACTGGTAGACATCCTCTAAATCAGGAGTTTGTGAAATAATTTTTTTAGGATAGGGGTGAAACTAAGAAATGGGTTTGACTTTGCTGTATTCTGAGTTTGGGAGAACTTTTAAGGGCATTCTACATGCCAAGTACAAATGAAAAGTGCGTTTTCTTAGCTTGGGCAAAAATGATGGCCTAGACCATAGTGTTTTCATAATTTAGTGTGAATTTGATAGTCTTGATGCTTTGAATTTATAGTGGGGTGGGCACTGACTAACTAAATTTCTGATTTTAGATGAACTCCCAAGATTTGGTTGAGCGCCTAATTTTTAGACCTGATTTGATAGTCTCCATGCTCCTTAGTAATTTTTTTGAAGGCATTACGATTCTAGAGAGATGGACACCGACTATTCTTGATTTGGAGGTTTGGAGAATATTCTCGTTCCATATGAGCGAAATGCAGAAAAACAGCTTTTTGACATCTTAGGGGAAGATTTGAGATTTCACAGAGGTTCGAGATTTTGAAATTCTCTTCTCAAAGTGGGATATTTGAAGCTAAGGCTAAGACCGAGACACAACAATTGACCTTTCTGGATTCAGAGATCGGATGAATCTCTGAGAGCTTTTGTGGGGACCATTTCTTGGTCAGGGTCATCATAAATTGATAAATTGGAAGTTGCCGTTCTTGAGCAATATCTAGTATATGTTGAGTTCCTCAGAATTGGGAGACTTAGGGATGCATAGGATTTGAAATTATACCATTCAGACAATGAGAGAAGCTTTGGGGATCCTTTGAGAGTCTAATGGTAAATGCTCTAAAGTAAAAAAGGGTAAAATGGTAATTTTTTGCCTACAGGTCAAAAAAGTGAAAATGAGAATTCTTCACCTATGATGCTTCACAACAAGAAGGCTTATGTAAGCAGGAGAAATTCAGTGATCTGAGTGATATATATTGAGTTATGGGCTTTTGAAGGTAAAATGGTAAAATGGTAATTTTTCCATCTGTGATGCTTTGCTGGAGGAAGACTTATAGAAGGTGGAAAACTTCCTGATAGTATGGATGGGGCTTTTAAATGC
>JAOXJP010034089.1:6216-16697 GCA_025762735.1 Platanus orientalis | reverse complement strand
GGCCTTCCTCTAGTCCTTTTAGCACCTTCAACTTGTATTGTCTCACTCCGCCTCATTGGTGCAGTCATTGGTTTAGCCTAATATGAAGTATATCACTAAGGAATTAGCCTCCCTTTTTTTCTTTTTAAATGAGATTTAACAAACTTAAATTATAAGATATTAGAGATATAATAAAAATAGATAATAGAAGCATGTTTACCAACATAATAGGGAATTGAGCTTGATCACCTATCACACCCACAATAGGAATGTCCTGTTGCGATGCAATATATATGTTGAATACCGATTGTGCAATAACTAAAATACCCTCACCTATCCATTGCATTGACCAATAACCCTTTGAAGAAGACGAGCAGTAGGGACTTTAGATGATGTAGATGTTCGCTTCAAGTGTCTGTTATTCATTCTTCACTCTGGTTTTTGTAGGGACAAATTTGCAAGTTCCCTGAATTGATGAACAATGAACATTACATGAAGCATCAACTTATCATTACTCTCTATTTTTCTCTTTAATGATAAGTACTGTAAGTAGTAGTTCCTTTTGTAAACTCTACTTTATTTGACAAGAGAAGCAAAACATCACAAATCCAAGAAAGGTTTTGAAGGGAATACAAAGAAGTAAAATTAGTAGTATATGTATGTTGGCATGCAGCCCAACTCTAACCTAATGCCAACATATTTTACATGAATAACACCATGTCTACAGTACGGAGTTTTGGTTCATTTTCACATTCTAGTAGAGCTTGGACCACAACATCCATGGTTGGCCTCTTTCTCCTGTCCTCCTCCACACAGGTGATGCCTATCTTGACCATGTCTTATACTTGGCTCCTATTGAATTAGCCTTCCAATCGTGGATCCACAACATCCTCAACCTTCAATTCTTCTCCATTTTCAATATCCTTCTTAAAAGCGCTAAGAAACCTCCTCCGTGCTGCCTCCTCTTCCTCCTTCCCATCCACCACCACTGTCAAACTCGAAAATCAGATGCCCATGATAATTTCTAGAAGTACAACCCCATAGCTATAAACATCAACCTTTGAAGTGATAGGAAGGTTCAATACCCACTCTGAAGCTATGTACCCCTTTGTTCCTCGAATCTTAGAGAACTCAGAACCAGGTCTTCCTCTTTGGGACAACTTTGCTAGTCCAAAATCTGCAATCTTAGGTTCAAAATCACCGTCTAGAAGTATGTTTTCAGGCTTCACGTCACAGTGGATAACCCACTCAAGACACTCGTGGTGAAGGTATGCGAGACCCTTAGCCGTCCCCAGAGCGATTCCAAACCTCTTATTCCATTTGAGCAAAGTAGCTCTGCAACTGCTGCTATTGGAGAACAAGTGCTTATCTAGCGACCCATTCTCCACATATTCATAGACCAAGAATCTATGTGCCTTTTCTGAACAGAACCCCCACATTCTCACTAGGTTCATGTGGTTGATTCTTCCAATTACGCTCACTTCAGCCCAAAATTCTTCTTTCTCCTTGAATCACATCTCCCAATTTCTTCACCGCTACCACTCTGTCGTCCCCCAAAACCCCCTTGTAGACAGCGCCAGAGCCTCCCCTCCCCAGCTCTTCCTAAAAGTTCTTGGTTGCTTTGTTCAGCTCTGCAAAAGTGAATTTTCTGAATTGATTGAATATGGCTCCGTATCCATCCTTCACCGACGTTCGCACCCCGTGTCTCCTAAAATAAAACAACCATACGGATGCAATGAAGCAAAATTCGATTGCACCAATAACCGAGACTACCGAATAGAGGTAGGTCCATATCGTTCTTCTGCTTCCTAACAGAGTTTTATCTCCGTTGGATCTACATCTGGGATCAGATCCATTGGTAGTGGATGATTCAGATGTTTCTATTGTCATGGGCAGTTTCAAATATGTGCTGCGTGGGAAGTTGGGAGACTTATACCCATTGAAAAGCGCACTATTCGTAAAACACACCCCAAATCCCAACGACCCGTAGACAAAAGCCTCGCAAAAGATATCCTCCAAGCAGTGCATCTTGCAAGCTTCAAATGATTTGTATTTAAAATAATCCAAGTCAAAATTATAGAAATTTGTTAGCGGAAGCTCCACGAATTTTACCTGCTGAGGTTGGTATTGTGCTCGGTTGAACTTAGGTTTGCAACCTTTGTTCCAATCATCTGGGTTACTCATTTCATAACCCGGTGGGCATGAACACTGGGGTTTCGGTGTACACACACAAATCCCGTTTCTACCACAAAGCCCATTAACTTTGCACTGTTCCGCGAGGGCTTCCCATGAGATAACCCACAACCCACTTGACTCATTCAAGCTATAGATTCTGAGATTACCGTCATAATCCATAGTTAATCTCCTCCTAATCCCATAATCCATATCAGAAGCAGAAAAAGCCATTTTGTCACTAGAAAAAAACTTACCCATGTCATCGAGAACCGCAATTCTACTACTGTTGGAATGTGTTCTGTTATACGGATCCACTCTATAGTAAGAAGTAGGCCAATAGACGCTAGAAATCTCGGGCCCATTATACACTAAAGTCAAAGCATTATCAATGTCAAAAGTTCCCTTTCTCATCGCCGAGATCAACTTCTTATCATTGGAGAGGAGTTGTGAAGGGAGAAGCGTGTCAGTAGGAGAATCAAAGCTTTGCCACAGGATTTTGTCGCTTGAGCCCTTTAGAACCAGGTTTCCAGTGTTGAGGAGCTCTGCTTTGTCCACGCCGGTGTTGGTGGTTTTGGTGGACCAGACAATTGAACCGCCACGTTCGGTTAGAACCATTATTCCGTCTCTCTGCAGCCAAATTCTCGAGCCGCGTCCATTCACAGGTCTGTCTCAGTTAGCCATCCAAACCACGGTTCTGTTTGCCGAGTTGGTGAACCAAATTGAGAAACAGTAAGCGTTTTTACCCACCGGGTAAAAGCCACAGGAGAAGGATTTGTCTGCGGAGATAAGAAGGTCTGAATCATCTTCAACTGAAAGAGAAGAACCTTTATTTAAAAAATTATGTGGTTTTGAAGACGCAAAAGGGGAGCAAAAGGAGACGAAAACGAACAGAAAAGAAAAATATTTCGCCGGAGAGCGTGGAAAAGGGTGCCCCATGCTTGTAGAGAGACAATGTAGGAGCTTGACTAAGATTGATTCAAGAAATAGATTTTTTTATACATCTAAATAGAAGAGGTAAATATACGATGCTCTGCAGGAGAACCGATGATAATGCTCCCAACATTGACACCCCATTTGTGCCTGGCCCCGCTGGTCACAATCAGCAAGCTAGCTCATTAATTTTAACGGGTGCATAGCACAGAAAATGGAATAAATTTAAAGATGGGGAATGATACCCAAAGGCGGTTCTTTTTTTTTTTTGGTACCCAAAGGTGGTTCTTTTAGTGTTACGCAGAAACCTAGATCTATGATCCTATGCAACAAACAAGAAGAGAGAAAATAAAGTAGAAAACAATCACACTACAAGAGCAAACGATTTACGTGGTTTAGTTTGAACCCCAAAACCCTAATATATGCGGGTTGGATCTTAACCTCAAAACGAATACAAAATGGGTCATATACGGGTTTTTCGGATCATCATCCCGGGTTATATCTCGGGTTGAATACAAGACATTAACCCAACATTTAGGTTAATCGAAATCTGCAATATCCAATCTATTTGAATAGTCTTTTGAATTCATTGATTTGACCTTACAAATGCAATTTATTTATAAAAAAAAAAAAATGAAGCTCTTGAGTTCTATTTTTACCGATTCGAACTATTAGAAGACTTGGACTTCTCCGACGGCTACCGGATTATAATTTGACTTGAGTTAAGAGAGTGATGCGTTAATAAAAAAAAATTATGTATGGCTTAATCCAAAAAGAATGCAATTTGACTTGACTTAAGAGTGAGGCGCTAATAATAAAAATAAAATTATGTATAGCTTAATCCAAAAAGAATGCAACTGGTTAGATAACTAGTTCATATGATCATCTCCTTCATTCATTTTTTTTTTTTTTTTTGGTAAGATTTCCTTCATTTAATTGAATCCATTATTTAGCTAGGAAAATTTAGTTATTTATTTAATTTTATTTTTTATATGGGTGTTAACAAGTGAATTATTTGAACCATTCGATCTGAAAGTAGGGCCTGTTTGCGGCGAAGATCCCACTATCCAGTTGGGCCCTCCGGTCAAGTTCCAAGAGTTGGGGGCCAACCCCGATCCAATCGCGATTTGTTCGGGATCAGTCGATACATGGAGTTCTTTACTAATTGACATCGTATCAGCTGATCTGATCCCGATCAAATTTTAAAGAATGGTCTACACTGTTTTGTTGCATTCACGGCAGCCATATATAGATGAGAGAGGGTCAAATCATAATCAATTGCAGCCTGGGTCCAGTCTAACATTCACAGTCAACATTTCACAAGGTCGAAATTGAAGAATGTTAGGTCCAAAAGTTTTTTGAGAAAAAAAAGGCTAAGCTGCTCCATTGGCTCGTTAAGGTCCCAGTACTGGCTTTGCATTTATACCTTGCGGAAAGTGTCATACACTTCCATCAAATTGATAAAACACTGGGATCAGCTGGGGCAAAAAAAAAAAAATTAGAGCTCTTTCACAATAAATCAAAAATTACAAAAAGAAAAAATAATCATGTTAAAAAGAGAAGAACTCATCATTTTTGTTCATGCTACAAAAAACCACAAAAAAATGTCGGCAAATATTTCCTCATGGATAAATTCCCTTAGATTTAGAATTAATAGTGATTGTGTTATGCCAGAACAAAACATCAGAATAAGCAACGGATCGGATTCAAGTATGTAATGCACGGAAACAAAACAAGAAAATAGAAACAGTAAAGAACAATAACACAAGAGACAATTTTTAATATGGTTTGGCAAATCTATCTACATCCATGGGCAAAGATGATCAATAACTTCACTGATACGAAAAATAAAAAAGACTACAAAACGCATAACGACGAGTTCCCAAAACCCAAAGGTGAAACCCTAAAGCAAAACCCAAAGAAGAACTCTCAATACCAAGTACGTTCTTGCCTCTCACCAAAGTCTCTCTCTTCCCCAATCTGCTGCCACTTCTAAAACCTACAAGACGTCTCTTTATAAAGGCATAGAAACCCTAGTTTGTAAAATAGGGTAAAAAACCCCAAAATCACCCTAGTTAAAAGATGTTTCTTTGTTGGTTCCGGGCCAATTCAAGACATTGCTCAACAAATCTCTACCTTGGCTTGAATTTCATCAAATCAAAAACTAAATGAAGCTTCTTGATCATCTTCTCCACCAAACCCCAAAGGGTACACAATCAGTTCTCTTTCAAACTGATAGAATCCAAGTCACCCTTGAACTCAATCACCGAACCTAGCTTTGTCAATATATGTGTTGACTCCTCAGCATAGGTGTTCCCAAGCAACACATAAACATTCCCAACATTTCTTGCTTCTAAAGCAATCCGGGCACCCGAAAGAATCCTCATGGATTTGTTTCTCACAAAGGCTATACACCCTCTAAAATCTAGATCACCGAAAGAAATAAGGTTCCTCTTCAAATCAGGAACATGTCGAACACCTATCAATGTTCTCAGAACTCCATCATGTATCTTGATTTTGATTGTACTTATCCCCAAAATCTTGTATGTTATACCATTACTCATCAAGATAACTCCACCTTCAATGGACTTGTAGGTAGAAAACGCATCCCTACTATGACACATATGATAAGGACAACTAAAATCAAGAACCCAAACATCCTGAAAACCATCATTACCAACAGTGATTGACAAAACCATGTCATCATCTAAATTTTCCTCTACAATGCCAACCGCATCCAAGGACTTAACATTTTCCTTCTTTTTTTTTGAACTAAGAACAATTAGCCATAATGTGTCATTTCTTATGGCAATAGTGACATTCAAAATCCTAATGGGATCTACCAAATCCTTTTTCCTTTGTCTTCCCATAAGCAACCAGGCCTTCAGCCTCAACCTGAATCTCACTAACCAAGCCCATTTTTCTCATCTCATTTGAAAGAAGGGCTATTGTTCTCTCATCTAAATAAATAGAATCCTTTTCATAGAGTAGAGTTGTCATAAGATGCTCATATGATAAAGGAAGTAAAGACAAAAGGATTAGGGCCTTCTCTTCTTCCTCAAGCTTTGACCAAATACTTGTCAATTGACAAATAATCTTATTAAACTCATTAAGATGTTCATAAATATTCATACATTCTTTCATCCACAAGGTATACAGTTTCTATTTGAGGTAGAGACGATTCATAAGGGATTTTGTCATGTAAAGGCTTTCAAGCTTTAACCAAAGCTTCGTTGCAGAATCTTCATTTAGAATATTGTACAACACCTCATCCATAAGGCACAAACAGATCGCACTCCTAGCCTTCAAGTCGTAATCCTCCTAGTTGCTTTCCGACATCCCAACAAGCCTCTCTTTCAATGCCTTGTAAAACCCTGCTGAATTAGCAGGTCTCCAACCTTAACTTGCCATAAGCCGAAATTGTTCTTTTCGTTGAACTTCTCAACTTCGAACCTTATAGCCGCCATCACAAAATCCCCAAGACAAAAAAACCCTCAATCCACAGCTTTAACTTGATGCTCTGATACCAGTTTGTTGTGCCAAATAGCACAACAGAATAAGCAACTAATTGGATTCAAGTATGCAATGCACGAAAATAAAACGAGAAAATAGAAACAGCAAAGAACAATCACACAAGAGACAATATTTAATGTTGGTTCGGCAAACCTGCCTACATCCATGGGCGAAGATGATCAATAAATCCAGTAATACGAAGAATAAAGAAGAGTACAAAATGCACAATGATGAGTTCCCAAAACCCAAAGGTGAAACCCTAAGGCAAAACCCAAAGAAGAACTCTTAATACCAAATACGTTTTTGCCTTTCACCAAAGTCTCTCTCTTCCCCAATCTACTGCCGCCTCCAAAACCTACAAGACATCTCTTTATAAAGGCATAGAAACCTTACTTTCTAAAATAGGGTAAAAAACCCCAAAATAACCCTAGTTAAAAGACGTTTCTTAGTTGGTTCCAGGCCAATTCAAGACACCGCTCAACATATTGGTACATTTATATCCTCATCTATCTTTATGGAATCCATTGTCATAGAAATCGAATTGATTGTTTTAAGACATTGCTCTACTCTAAATCAGATTCAAGTCTTTAAATACAACCACCCCTCAAACTAACAAATAAATAAATGAACAACCTTACATGTGGTTGGACTTTGTAATGAACAACCTAAATCCAGATTCTGTTAAGAAGCTAAAATCTGTAATAGGTTTACACGTGGATCGTCTTAGGCTGACTTATTCAATGTTCCAAGAGGTTTACCATTGCTCCTTGGACTAAAGCAATGGCTCTGAGCCGGATTTGGATGCGGTGTTGAAACCGAAACTGCGTGACTGACATATGCATGACTATAAAATATTACAGTCATGCACAATGTAAACGAGTCATTTGCACACCATTTGCTCCTTCGAGAGAGAGGGTTAGGAGGCTAGGGAAGAAGAGAACCTCTTCTCCAAGGCGCAAGGTGAAAAAAAAATTGGTAGGACTTCTCTCCATTCAAAACACTAATGATTCAAAATCTAATACACTTCATTTTTTGTTATTTCTATTTAGGAATGATTCGCTCGCTCATTCTCACTCACTTCTTTACTTTTCTACTTTTCTATTATTTCTATTTCTATTTAGAAAGATTGACTTCATTATGGACTGTTTTTCCTTTCTTACAGTTTCATTTTCTATTGCTAAGAGTGTTATATAATTGTAGGCCTACGGGCTATTTTCAATTAAGCAAGAAATATTATTTGCCTTTAAGGCTTTGGAGGTTTGATCTCCTCGAAGAGATCATTACTTATCCTTCTTTCTCTTTTCAATTTTTTATTTTTGTTATTGATAGAACTATAGTTATATCATCTTGGTATCAAAGTGGAGTTCCTATTGAATGACACTCACATGAATTCAAAAGAAAAGGCGTGGCATCACTGATCTCTGAAACTATTTTATGTCTTTGAGAAAACAAAGCATGACAATAACAAATGACCAAACCTTAGAAGCAAGGGTGGATGCAAAGATAAAAGCTAAGGTTGCAAAGATGGAGGTGATGGATGCAAAAATCAACTCCTTAAAAACCCTTTTCGAGTAGTTACTACTTTTGAAAAAGCAGCCTACATCAAAGCCGATCATCACTCATGATAGACTTGACCTTGCATTAGGATCAATCAACATCTCTAGGGATCAATACGAACAAGACAACACAGCTTTCCACAATCGATGTATCAATGAAGGAGATAACCAGAAGACAATGGATATTATGAAAGAGATTAAAATTTTTCTCAAGTAAAAATAGAGTTTCCATGATGGGATGGTATGGATCCAATTGTTTGGGTGTCCCGCAAAAAATGATATTATCAGTATCATCAAATTGTGGAAGACCATAGGGTCGCAATTTCCTTAACAAATCTTGAAGGTGATGCTATTGAATGGTATGATTGGTTTAAGGCTAGTTCACACAGAATACTAACTTGGATGGAATTCATGGAGGCATTAATGGTGCTTTTTGGCCCTTCGGGATATAAAGATGTGCATGGGGAGTTAGCAAAACTACGACAAATAACTATTGTCTTAGAATATCAAGTCCGTTTTGAATGACTATGCAATCAGTCTCGAGACTAGTTGGAGCCTTAGTTGGTCGGGATGTTTGTAGTAGGACTTCGCCCTAACATTAGATGAGAAGTCAAGATGTACATGTCTTACACCATGTTGACAGCTATCTCTTTCTCTCGATTGTAAGAGAAACACCTTGTTGAATATGATCATCAAAAACACAATGAGATGGTCACTCGAGTAGATGAGACAATTAAGATAGGGTCATTAAATGGTAATGCAATAAGCCAAAACCTACCCATGAAATGGATTATACGAGAGGAATTTAATGAAAAATCAGCATGTGGACTTTGTTGGCATTGTGATAAAAAAATGATAAAAGGATCACTGTTGAAAACAAAAACAATTATTTCTTATTGAGTTGATAAAAGAGCCATTTGATAAGATTGGTTTTATATTAGATGAATATGAAGACTGAGGATACTATTCCTTGTTGGTCAACCTTGAGGACAAGGTTGATAATATGGGTGGGGGAATGATATGCTTCATTTTCTGTTTCTATTTAGGAATGATTCACTCACTTCTGCTTGTTCACTTCTTTACTTTTTTGTTATTTCTATTTTTAATTTAGAAAGATTGAGTCCATTATGGATTGCTATAGGATGTTTTTCCTTTCTAGTTGTTTCCTTTTCTATTGCTAAGATTGCTATATAATTATAAGCCTACAAGCTATTTTAATTAAGCAAGAAATATTATTTACCTTTAAGGTTTTGGAGGTCTAATCCCCTCAAAGAGATCATTACTTCTCCTTCTTTCTCTTTTCAATTATTTATTTTTATTATTGATAGAGCTAGGGTTCTATCAAACTCGTATCTGAGTATGCTTCAATTCCCCCATAAATACTCACAAAGATTATTTCCAATACTAATATCTCTAGTACTTTATTAAAAGTGTGAACCCTAATAATTTATATGTTATTCTTAGAAATACATTAAAGATATATGTTTTTTTTTTCGTTCTAGTTGTTGTTGCTAAGGAGAGAGAAACTGATAGAGTGTCTCACTTTCTTTTATTGAACATAATATTATATGTTATATATTATACAATGTAATATATTAAACTAAATAAAACTTTTAAAAAATTATTGAAAGAACTAGAAAATATTTATTTTTGACATAAATGACAAATAGATAAAATTGTTTATTTTGCATACTATTTTTTTGTATACAAAATATTAGATTTAGTTGCTTATTACCCTTCTACAGATTTTGTTTCTCTATAATCTTATAAATTTATATGCAAAAGAATATACAATTATATAATCTGGTTTAATATAATTTTTTTGTTAAGGTATCCTAATATAATTAAAATCTACACTAGCAACTGTAATAATATTTTTATCAAAATAAAAAGCAATTATAATAATATATATTATAAGATATCAAAGATATCATAGTGTGAGTATAATGGAGCTAAGTTGGGATCACCTATAATCCAAAACATCCTGCCCTCAAGATTTGGTGTGATCCCTTAATGAATGACTAATGAGGTCCACGCTGCATCAAGGGCAGACACATCAGCGCCGAAAAGTGAAAAACACACACAAAAAGTGTACATCACTTTTTCGGTGCTGATGTGTTTGCCTCTAATGCAGGGTGGACCTTAGTCGTTCATTAAAGGATCACACCAAAACCGAGGTAGTTGTGATGCAATTTGGATGTTGAACGCCCATTATGCAATTACAACATTATCCTCATGTATCATTTGCATTAGTAAATAATCTCATGTATTGACCAAAGTACCCGTATCAATGGACGTTCTTCACCCTGAATGGAGGAAGTATGAATA
>JAOXJP010034078.1:0-16697 GCA_025762735.1 Platanus orientalis | reverse complement strand
CCCCCCCCCCCCCCCCCCCCCCAAACAAAAAAAAAAAAAAAAAAAAAATCACTGAGACTATCTTGGCCCGGCTTGGAACTCTGCCAATAAAGCCTTGTATTTCAAAGCTTGCATAGTAGAGCATGACTCTGCATGAGCCACAGTTGAGCTCGCTTAGTTAAGTGAGTTTGAGGCGAACTACATGACTCGCTTCATTAAGAAGCTTATGTATGGATATAGTTTCTTATGTTTAAACATTTAAGCTATTGTTCATAGGCTATTAGGCTTGAAGTAGCTGCAGCTGATCATTTGGCAGCCTAAAATAGTATCCTTGAGTTTGATGAGCGAAGCTGAGCCCGATTTTGATTTTTGTATGACAAGCCTAAGCTTAGTTGGACCCGCTCGTTGACACCCCTACGGTAGATGGAGTGGGTTAGAATCGTGTCCAAAGTAAATGGAGAGATATCAAGCCATTAACAATGAACATGTAACACAATGGGTGTTTTGGTAAATACACAAGGTATAAAGCGGCAGTAAAGTAAATAAAAGGTAAATTAGCTTTTTTTCTCTTTTTTTTTGGTAAAGAGCTTAAGCTCGAATTCATTCAATTGAAGAAACTCTTGCAGACAAGAGTCCATAGTGACAATAGAGAGAAATTCGCCCATTACATCAACATTCCAAGATCTATCAATATGATTTTTAGCTGCCACAGTAGGCATGAAGTGAGCCGCTGTCACAGCTGTCAAACACTCAGATTTTTATTTATTTTTGGATTCTTTAGATGCAACACCACAAGCCGGCACCAAGTCCACTTAACTTAGCCTTCAACCTATTCTCAAGAGAGGGAAATGAGGCTTTAGGATGCACACAATTCTGTAGAGAACACTCACACTATTTCACCAAACACACCCACACATAACTCACACAACAAGCACAAGTGTATGAGGGTTTTAGCCCAATTTTATTACTTCACACTTAGGGGCTTAACTCACATTCCATGTCTGCCCCAATAACAGGGTGGCTGGCCCATATATAGGCCAGCAGTACAAGCTTCCTTAAGTAGGCTCATAGGCCACCATCAAAAGTTACAAAAACTGTTCATTGGCTTGGTTAAGAATTTCGTCGAACACCTGGCAGGCATGGCCTCCGAGCCATGTTGCTGCTCCATCTGAACCAACACATGGTGGGCTCCTAGCAGCCCACATGCTTTGTGCCCCAAGTGTGTATCATGGGAGTGTGCTAGCACATGAGATGTGGTGCTAAGGTTTGGGCCACTCCTTCCAAACCTAGCACCCCATTAGTTGTGTCATGGTTCTTTTTGCTATGCCCAAATTTCTTTTGATCAAGTATCGCCTCAATTTGTTTGTCAAATTGTTTGCGAATGGTCGAGGGAGGCTCGCTTGTTGACCTGCCTTGTAGTGTTAACAAGATATGGATGATACTTATTCAAAAAGCTAACATGAAAGGTGTGGTGTATCTTCAGCCTTTCAGGTAGCTTGAGCGAGTATGCCACTTCATATCATGATATCAACCCATGATGTGCAGTCTTACTACTGATTTTCTTTCAAATTTGGGGAGTAAGCTTGAGCAAAACTTGATGCCCCACCTTAAACTCCTTGAGTTTTTAGTGTTCATCCGCATAGTTCTTCATTCGCTTTGCTGCATTTGCCAAGCTATCTCTCGCCTCATCCAACATTTGTTGTTTGGAGAGAGCAAATGTGATCTTTGTCTAAGGACTTCATGAGAGGTCAATGGCTGTTGGCCAGTTGCCAACTCAAATGGGCTCTTCCTTATAGGAGAACTCTGATGAAGGGTAGCAAAATTGAGCTGTCAAGCAATTCCACTCAATTGCCTTGACTGGCTATCACATCATGCCGTAAATACTCCTCTAACAATGCATTAATCCTCTCAGTCTACCCATTTGTTTGAGGATGATTTACGGTGGAGAACTTCAGTTTGGACCCTACTAATCCAAACAATGCCATCCAAAACCTGTCAGGCGTGTGTCACGATCACTAACGATGTCCTCCGGTAATCCCCAAAGTTTCACCACATTTTTGAAGAATATGGTTGCAACTATCTCTATAGTGCACGCATGAGGGGCCGATGTGAAGGCCACATACTTAGAAAATCTCTCTACGATCACAAGTATCCACTGAAAGCCTTGAACCTTTGGTAGGTTCAATATGAAATCCATGGAGACACTCCTCCAAGGTCGGTCTGGTATGGGTAGGGGTTCCAACAAACCTGTTGCCTTCTTCTTCTCGGTCTTGTCTTGTTGACAAACCAAGCAAGTCTTCACATAGGCTTCCACATCTTCCTCTATCTTTGGCCAGAAGTAACTCCTTGCAAGGAGGGCCAAATTTCTCTCTTGAGATGACTAGTCCATAGAGAACCATGAGTTTCCTTCAAAAGTTCCTTCCAAAGACCACCCGTGTTAGGGACATAGAGCCTGACCCCCTTTGGCATCTTCCTCCCAAAAACGTCGGGTGATCCCTTCTTACACTTGTTGCAACAACTTGGAACAAGTTTGGTCCTCCTCCATTTCCACCTTTATGTGAGGCAGAAAATCCGTCTTGATGGCTGTCAAGGCTGCCACCATTTCTTCCACTTCCTTCTTACTTGGAGCATTGGCTACCTGGTTCAATTTGCCTAATTTGTAAAGGTCGAAATCCACAAGGAATTCTTGCCAACGGCCTTTCTTAGGAGAGAGTTTCTTTTGTGTCTTGAAGTAAGTGGTAGCCACATTATCTATCTGCACCATGAACTTTGTACCTAGCAAGTAGTGCCTCCAAACCCGCAAGCAATGCACCACTGTAGTCATCTCCTTTTCGTGCACCGAGTAGTGTTATTCAACATCATTAAGCTTCCTACTTTCAAAGGCTATCGGGTGTCCTTGCACCAAGACACCACCAATCGCTCTATTTGAAGCATCAATGTGCACTTCAAAGGGCAACCCAAAGTTGAGTAACTTCAGCATGGGCTTCGTCGCAACAACTTGCTTGATCTTCTCAAAAGCATTTTGACAAGCTGTTGTTCAATGCCACACCTTGTCCCTCAAAAGTTTAATGAGTGCTGCTACCTTCTTTGAGTAGGCTTTGATGAACCACCTGGAGTAGTTAGCCAAACCAAGAAAAGAATGTAGCTCTATGACTTTAGTAGGGGCTAGCCATTCCATAATGGCCTAGACTTTGCATTCATCCATCCACACAAGTCCCTTGCCTATGATATGCCCCAAGAACATGATTTCTTGTTAGGCAAACTCGTATTTTTCTAACTTAACAAATAACTCATGGTCTCTAAGGTTAGTCAGCACTTTAGTGAGGTGAGCCACATGCTCATCCAAGGTGCTGCTATACACCACAATGTCATCTAAGTAGACTACAACAAAGCAGTCAATGTAATATGAAAATGCATCATTCATTAAATTGCAAAAGGTTGTTTAGGCGTTAGTGAGCCCAAGTGGCATTACAAGAAATTCATAAGAACCATAATGAGTTACCATTGTAGTCTTGGCCTCGTCTCCTTCTGTAATTTGTACTTGCCAATAACCTGAGCGTAAGTCCGGCTTGGTGAAGAACTTTGCCTTTGTTAATCGATCAAAGAGATCAGCAACAAGGGAAACTGGGTACTTGTTCTTCATGGTGACTTTGTTTAGGGCTCTGTAGTCTACGCAAATGGGCAGCGATTCATCTTGCTTGCGCTAGAACAACATGGGCGCACCATAGGGTGCTTTGGAGGGCTGGATGAAGCCGACATCCAATAGTTTAATGAGTTGTCTCCTTACCTCTTCAAGTTCAACGGGGGCCATCCGATAAGGGGCTTGGACTAGTGGCCTAGCTCCTAGCATCAAGTCTATGGCTCACATAAGTGGGAGTCTCTTGGGGATTTCTACAAGCATCACATTGCTGAACTGCCTCAAGAGTGTTGCAACAGGTTCTTGTACTTCAAATGTCTTGTCGAGCTTGATTGCCAGAACAACAGCAAGATAAGTGTCTCTACCCTTACTTAGACCATCTTTGACCTACAATGCAAATAACAACTCTACACCTTTGTGGGCATCTGCCTTATTCTTTGCCATATCAAGGCTAGACACAAAGCAAGGCTGTTGCCCATCTGCTATGAACATTCCTCCAAGATGTGGCAGTAATGCCACTTATCACTCTTAAAGAATTCATTTCCAAAGACAACATTAAAATCATCCAAAGGCACAACTATGAAGTTGGACTTCCCTTTCCAAGTCCCAAGTTGGATTGCAACATCTATGGCCATCCCACGTATGGGTGTGACCTCAAAGTTAATTGCCTTAATCTTACTATTGTACTAAGTTACCTATAAACCCAACGTGCAAACAGCCCAGTCTGCAATGAAGTTGTGAGTTGTACTAGTGTCCATCATGGCCTGCGTCTTGTGTCCATTGAGCATAGTATGCACATACAATAGTCCTCCACATGGCAATGACTTCTCTTGTTGAATGGCATTCAACAACCGCAACAGATTTACATGAGTAGGTTCATCCGTGTCCTCCTTCTCTTCCACAACTAGGGCATTGAGTTTCTCCTTTGGGTAGTCATGAACTTGATGGGGTCCTCCACAGAGAAAGCAACCAACATCATACTTGTTGCCCTTCCTAGATTTCCCACTTTCTTTGGACTTGGATTTCTCATCAGCTTTGTAATCGTCCTTAGAGTGCTTCTTGCTCTTGCCTTTTGACTTGGCCTTGCTGCCATCATCACTACTACTGGTAGCATTCGGCCTATAGTCGATCAGCCCATTGACCGCTACCATGGCTGAAAAGAGATCCTTCATGCCTTGTCCACGTAGCTTCATCTGTGCCTATCCTTGCAAGCTCGACATGAAGTTGAACAACTTGTCCTCATTGGACATATTTTTGATGTCCAGCATCAGTGAAGAGAATTGCTTCACGTACTCTCGTATGCCTCCATTGTGTTTCAATTTTTGCAACGTCTCACACGCCATCTATGCAGTGTTGCATAACAACAATTAAGCCTTTAGTTCCTTCTTGAACGCCTCCCACATGAGTATAGTTGGCCTACCTACAGAGGCATCATCAGCACAGCTTGTTCTTCACCATAGCTTTGCATCGCCGACAAGATACATGCTAGTCAAGGTCACCATCTCCTCATTTGGGATATAAACAACATTGAAGTATTGTTCCATATCCTAGAGAAAGTTCTCCAACTCCTTAGCAACTCGCTCTAACAAATGGCTAGGGCTCTGGTACCTTTGCTTTGTGTGAGGGCTCCGCCTGTGTAGGAGTGATTGGCATCACCATCTTGACCACAACAAGGTCGTCCTCCATGGCTTGTAAGTTAGTCTTGAAGAGATCAGTCAAGGAGGCTAAATCAGAGGTGAGATTGGCAATTCAAGTTTGCCAATCAGCACCATACTCCATGACTGACTTCTCCACCATCTCTATGCACACAACCACATTGGAAACCAATTCATTCAATTCTGGGAAGGTTGCGACCAACCGCTCCAACTTTGCCACACGATCCTTCTAGGCATCTACCGCATTGCCACTTGCCATTGTCGCACCAACCAGTGCTCTGATACCAAATTGTCACAAGTGTCAAACACCTAGAATTTTCTTTTGCTTCTTTGGATGCAACACCACGTCCGGCGCTAAGTCCACTTAACTTAGCCTTCAACCTATTCTCAAGAAAGGAAAAGTAAGCTTAAGGATGCACACAATTCTGTAGAGAACACCGACACTATTTCACCAAACACACCCACACACAACTCACACAATAAGCACAAATATATGAGGGCCTTAGCCCAATTTTATTACTTCACACTTAGGGACTTAACTCACACCCCATGTCTACCCCAATGATAGGGTGGCTGACCCTTATATAGGTCAGCAATACAAGCTTCAAAGGTAGGCTCATAGGCCACCTTCAAAAGTTACAAAAATTGCTCCTTGGATGGGTCAGGAGTTTCGTCAAACACCTGGTAGGCATGGCCTCCAAGCCATGTTGTTGTTCCTTCCTAACCTACACATGGTGGGCTCCCAGCTATCCACATGTCTTGTGCCCCAAGTATGTGTCATGGGAGTGTGCCAGCTCATGAGATGTGGTGCCAAGGCTCGGGCCACTCCTTCCAAGCCTATCACCCCATAAGCTATGTCATGGTCTTGCTGTTGTGCCCTGAGTGTGCCATACAAGCCACATTGGGCCATGTCGCCTGCTGGTGTGCCACATAGGCCACGTCAAGCCATGTTGCCTACTAGTGTGCCACTCGAGCCTAGCTGTGTGCCATGCAGGTCATGCGCTGCCTATTGACTATATTAACTGCTGTGTCATGGGCTCGCCTTGCCCTGCACATCGAGCACCCGCAGCTCATCCTGTGTCACGTCGCCTACACGCAGCCTCGTGCACACATGCCTGTTATGCTTGAGCCCCTAGCGAGCCATAATGCTTGCATGTGACCTCGCCTGCGCATGCACGCCATGCTGCCATGCTCGTGCAAGCTTTGTAGGCCACATTTACCACATTCGCCATGCTACTACCACACAAGCCATGTCCCTATATGCCCCACATCCGAGACACGCGTGCCACACATGCACACTTCCCTGCACGTCTATGCAACTGCCAATGCCTACATGCCCGCCATGCCCTAAACGCTCACCTGATGCAGGGCTTGTCCTGAGTGCCTGCAGCGGCCTATCTGGGCTAGAGGCTGTCTGGGCGCCTGCCTTATTGTGATGTGGGTACTTGGGCCTTATGCCTGATTGGCCATGTTGGATGCCAGGCCTACTGCCCATGCACGGCTTGGGTGGTCTTGTCCTGTTGGCTAGCTGTGTTGTAGGCCAGGCTGCCTAGGCCTGCTGCTCATGCATGGCTTGGGTGTTCTGGACATGCTGACTGGCTATTGTATGCTAGGCCACTTGGGCCTGCTGCCTATGCATGGCCTGGGTGGTCTGTGTTGGAAGATTACCGTTATTGAATATAAAAATTAGTAAAGTTCATTGATCAAATCACATATCAAAATATGTTTTCCTATGATCACCATGTGAATCTCTAATATTTAATCACAAATGAAGTTTAGAATTACCTCAATGGATTAACCAGACACAAGAATCCAATCCGACCTAGTCTCCACACTTGCTCCAAAGTTCTCTGTGCCTCTCCCACTTCCAGAATTGTTATATGATCATATCTGAACATGGGTAACCCTATATATAGGGATAAAGAGAGGTCAAATAAACCCTATGGGATGTGGGATCCTTATGGGATTCTTATCTTTAAGCTTTTTGGGGCTCACCATCCTGAATTGAGTTAAAATTGCAATCAATAACTCAACAATTTGATAATTACAATTGGGCACTCCATTAATTACAATAATCCTTGTGATATGTTACAATTGAAGTCCCAAAGATTAGAATATAACATTAAAGCTCTTCCTCATAAACATTTTCACAAAAACATCATTTCACTATACAATATCCCTTAATGACCCCTATGACAACAAACTAGTCATTGTAAAACCCTTTAGGTCATTGGTAAATTATCTCTAGGACATTAATAAATCAATTGGACATTAAAAACATTTATTAATAAATTCATTTTCAAAATATTTATTTATTTAATTAATATAATTTTGAAAAATCATTTTAACAAACACTTTATCAAAACACTGGATCTAAATTTCTATATCCAATCAATTCATGTTAACCCTAGACTGAATATTTCTCCCTATTATAAGGGCAGTGGATTCTTTGTTGAACACTTATGTTCTCTCAAGCATCAAGTTAAATATCCAAGCTGCCCATAATATAGCCATAATTAGGCATCACTGGTTGACAACTCAAAATAATCAACTTGAATAACTTAGAGAATCACAATTTCCTTAGGTTAAAGGATTTGTTTGTAAGTTATGAACAACATTTATATTGACAATGAAGTTTTACTAAATGTGTTCATTATTGATCCCCTTAATGCATTTGGATTATGCATCTACATGTAAGTTTATAGTCTCATTTCAATGATTGAGATTACATCATTCCATCATATGACAACTCTACATAAAGCAACCTTTTAAGTGATGTGCCCAGTATCACCCATAGTTGTAAGGTTTCAGGCCTAGAAGAATTGGATAGTTAGATCTCTCCACACATAATCTATGTGTTTAACATCCTATTATGTTACCTAAGGACCACTTATCTCATCCCATGAGATCAAACATTTACCCATAAATAAAATTATACACATGTGGTGATGGAATAAAGTACTTCATTATTAATGTCAAACAAATAAATACTATAAAAAGTGTCTATGATGGCTTTGACATGACACATATTCTAACAATCTCCCACTTTTCCTTAAAGCCACTCATGAACTAGTCTAACACTCATATGGTCTATATGAGCATCAAACACTATTTGAGATAATATCTTTGTCATAGGATCTATAAGATTATCTATAGAGGCAACTTTAACTACATCAATATCACCTCTCTGAACTATATCACGAATCAAGAGGTACTTTTTTTCTATGTGTTTAGATATTTTATGACATCTAGGCTCTCTTGCATTTGTGATTGCACCACTGTTATCACAATAAAGAACAATGGGTAACTAGATAGAGGGTAGTATGCCAAGCTTTAACAAAAACTTTCTCAACCAAACACCCTCATTTATTGTTTCTCAAGTTGCAATATATTCTGCCTTTGTAGTGGAGTCTATAATACAATGTTGTTTTACACTTCTCCAACTAATGGCTCCTCCTCCCATGACATACACATATCCAGATGTTAATCTTCTCTCATCTTTGTTTGCTTAGAAATCTGAATTTGTATAACCAATGACCGAAAGATCCTCACTTCCATAGACCACAACATAGTCTTTAGTCTTTCTTAGGTACTTCAAGACATGTTTGACTATTATCCAGTGAAGCTCTCTTGGATTGTTTTGAAACTTACTCACTAAATCAACCGCATAACAAATATCTGGTCTTGTGCACATCATAACATACATGAGACTACCCACTGTAGACGCATAGGGATATCTCTCCATACACTTCTTCTCTTCAGGAGTATTGAGAGACTATCCTTTAGAGATAACTAATATGTGCCTTATTGGTAGAAACCCTTTCATTGAGTCTTTTATGCAAAACTTTGCTTGAATTTTGTCTATATAATTAGTCTATAATAATCCTATCATCTTGTTCTTCCTATCCTTAAGGAGTTTGATTCCTAAGAAGTTTCACTAATATCTTTCGTGGAAAAATTATTTGACAACTAGATCTTTATCGTTGACAACATTCCTACATCATTCCCAATGAGTAGGATATCATCAACATAAAGAACCAAGAAGAAAATATCACTTCCATTCACTTTCTTATATACACATGACTCTTCGAGATTTTGTTCAAATCCAAATGATTTAATTGCTTAATCAAATCAAATATTCCAACTTCTAGATGCTTGTTTGAAGCCATAATTGATATTTTTAACTTGCACACTTTATTTTCTTGGCCAGGATATACAAAACCCTTTGGTTGTAACATGTAAATCTCTTCATCAAGGATTTCATTCAAAAACATTGTTTTGACATCCATTTGTCAAATCTCATAATTATAATGTGTAACTAAAGATAACATAATCCTAATGGATATAAGCATTGCTACTAGCAAAAAAGTTTCTTTATAATCCATTTCAGTTTCTTGATCATAACTGTAAGCACCCAATTTTGGCGCATCTCCCAGTATCAATGCTTCTCTTCAAGTCAGTGGATGGGTAGAGCAATCCCCAATCTCTTTTTTTTTAATCTCACCAATTAAAGTGAACCCTTATCCCCTTGTCCTCTTCATTTTATCCATTTGTCATATCTATTATAAAAATAATATTTTATTTTTCAAAATATTATTTTAAAATATTTTAGTTATGTACCATACACCTAATTTCTAACTTTTTTAGTATATTATTATTATTATTATTTAATTTATTATTTATTTACTTAATTTTATGAAGGATTCGTTGCACCTAAAATAGTATGTTCCCTCATGTCCTCACACCATAAGCTGACACATGATTTTATTTATATGTTTTTGAATTTAGTGCCACTTTTAAATAGGAGGCAAATGTTCATTTAAGCGTTTTTTTTATGGTTTTAATCCTATAAACCCCATTTTATGGGTAATTATTATTTTTATTTTTATTTTAGTCGAAAATTGTTTTTACAATTTTACCCCTACACACTTCACCTCCCCACGGGGATAGTCAAATTAGGTCTTGTAGATTTCCCCCCTTTTATTTATTTATTTATTTTCTTTGTTTTCTTATCTTTGTTTTCTCTTTCTTTTTCCCTTTTCTCTCTCCTTTCTCCCTCTTGTTCCCTCTCTAGCCCAAAAACCCCCCATATCTGCTCCCACTCTCTCCACTTGATTCCTTCCTTTTCCCTTCTCTCAGTCTCTCTTCTCTCTCTCTCTCTCTCTTCTCTCTCTTTCTCTCTTCTTGCATGCACTTTGCTCGCCCGCATCCCCTATGTCTCCAACTCCTTGCAACCCTTTCCCTCACGTCTCTCAATGCCCCATCCCCTGCCTCTCTCACTCACTCCCACTCCTTCATCTCTCTGACTCCCTCACCACTCCCACTTCCCTTCTTCTACAGGCCTATCACTGTCCAGCCCATCCCCCATCTCCTTCTCCCCCATTGCAATCCTATACCCTGCAACCTCAAATCATCCATACCCTACAACCACCAAACCCTTCCTAAATCATATATAAAAGCCCTTCAATCCAAGGAAGGGAGGGGCAACTTTCTTTCACCCTTGTAATAACAACCCCTAGACCAAGGTGGAGGAAGAGACCTAGTTTGTTTCGGTGTCCCTCCACTCAACTGTTAACGATAATCACCCAACCCCTTTAGGTCCTTGAAATCGGCAAAGAAAATCTAATTTTGTTTCCCCCCTTTTCAAACCCTAGGCCAAGCCTTTTTTTAGATCCCACGTTCAACTCTCCATTTCATGCATATGCAAAATGCAAGAAGAAGACAATCTGTAATGCCCCTAATGTTATTTACCTATTTATGTAGGAGTAGTTTGGAGAGCAAAGAATACGAGGGGTAAAATTAGGAAAAATAGAGGGATTTCACTCCCATTTCGTGAGAGTTATGAAGAGCAACCGTGAAAAAGGGGAAACGAGAGTTGAAGAAACGGGAGAGAAAAGGGAAGAAGAAAAAGGAAAAAAAGGAGAAAAGAAAAGTGATTTTGGCTGAATCTCTGCATTTAGGCTCAGATTCAGGTAAGTGATTCTTATATTTTGCAATTTATAGTGGGTTTGTATGAATGTTGTTTGCAGTTCAGCGATGAAAAATGTAAAGTTTAGTTGGTAGAAACATTTCTTGTGTTTAAGATGTGTAAACTTGGCTGTTGCATGCAAATATTCTTTTAGGGTTAGCCTAAAACTAAACTTTGTTGTATGATTTATGTTCTTAAACCTATCTCCACATAAAATTAGTGATTTAAGAATTAGACAAAAGCTATAAATCTATCATCTTTGCTCTTATGGACTGAACATTGATTTTGCATATTAATTTATATACTTATTGCTTTGTATTGAGTTCTTAAATTAAGAAGAACATGAATAAAATGTATAAAATGATTCTGTATTGTTCTATTTTTTGGATAACACAGATTTACTCTATGAGATTTCATATTGCTGTCCATGAGAATGGGGCTTTGGTAGCCCGATATTATGAGATTTTAAATTATGTTGAATGAGATTGTTCTCTTTGTTGATACATTATTTGAGGTATATTAACCCTTTTGAGACAACCTCAAAGTGGGTGTATATTGCATATATATAGTTTTGCTTTGTAATGATATATACCTTGCATAGTGCTCCATGGGTGAGGCTGGGGGCTGAGGCATCCTTATGGACGCACCAGAGTTAGCATATCCTTGCATAGAGAGGCACAGAAGGAATCCTCAGATTTATCTGGAGCTACCCACGTGACTCCTTGTGAGGAGATCACCAAACAGGGTTCGTGAGACGTAACTTATGGTTATTGCCTTCCTTGTGTATTTAGGCACAAATAAGATCCTCGGATTTGTCTGGAGCTGCCTAGTGGTTGGCCACCACTAGGTAGAGTCCAGTTAGTAGTATGCACTTATATAGTGCTTGAGACATGATTCACTTCACTCTTATGTGGTTGGCATTGCTTGACATTGATCCACCAATTAGATGAGATTTTAGCACTTAAGAGTGCCAGGTTTGCAGACATATATTAGTTCTTCATGCATCTTTATATAAAATGATGCTTATTAATTACATATCATTATTTAGCTTACTTAATGCTCTGTCATTGTTATGTTATTGTTATTATTGAGTTACGTGTATGTCATATTGTATTGTTGGATGAGTATGTACTATAAATTGTAGAATATGGGGTTCCCTTATGAGCTAGTGTAACTCACCCATGATTATACTATTTTTTTCAACTAGGGACATTCTTGGTGCTTTAGACAAAGCGGACCCTCAAACATAGTGTTACTTGTAGTACTAAGGTATTTTTTTAGTTCATTTTGATGTATAGTGTACATAGGATGTGCATCCTGGTTTAGAGTGGCTCTGTGTACTCTTTCCTTCAGGTATCTTTCATGAGTTCACTTGTATTTTGAGTATAGTGCATTTTGTATGGCTACACGGGTCAGGCCTGATGTTAGGTGCCCAATGATGTATAATGATCATTTTGAGATTTGTATGTATATATTTCTCTTTTCTTTTATGAATGAAAATGGTTGCCAAGTAGGTAGTTTATAGATGATTTTCATGTGGTTATTTTGATGGATGGAACATAGAGATTTTTTATAAACTATTGTCTATCAGGTGATATAGCCTCTTGATATGGGACACTTGTCCCCATTGGTCCCAGTTACGGGGAGGTGGTGCCGAAATTTTTGTAGAAAAACCCATGGAGACACGTTTCCCTTAAAGTAAGAGGCGAGCATTAGCTTAAGGATCTCTTTATCTGTCACGTGTCGGCATTCGGTCACCATTTGGATCCAGAGTGTGATACAACCAGTCCGAATGCTTTAAGAAAGAGACGAATATGTCTCTCATAAAAAAATTTCTCAGGTGCTATCCCTTTTATTCTTTCTATTTTGATATGAACCTCTATTGTAGTTTAGGTATTGATAATTTTAGGCATTCATTTATTTGGGTGTAATTGATAAATGGTTGTGCTTTTTATGCCTAGAAGTGTATTTCTTTCTTTTTGGGAGTTTCATTTTATGATCCATTACATTCTGTTTGACACTTAGGTTTTTAATTCTAAAGATTTTTAGGATTTATAATTTCCATATCTAATTTGAACTTTGAGTTTAGAGGTTCTAGTTGCTAGACCAACAGATTCATCTCTTATTATTATAGCTAAAGTAGGTTGAGTTCTATGTTTTAGGAAGTGGTTATTAGGTGTTCAGCCATAAAGACCGTTTTTTATATGGAAACTTGGTCTATTTTATTTTACTTTATTTAAAAAAAAAAAAAAGATAATGCTGTTGTTGGGAGGTTCAAGCAGATTTTCTTGATGGTTTTGTTGCTATGCCATTTTAGATATTCAATTTATTGATGGAAGAGACAGAAAACCATGTTCAATTTTCATAAAAAAAGTAATTATTGCCAATTGGTTCAGATTTGATGTTTTGTGAAAATATGTTGTTTGGTGTATGTATTTTAGAAGATGGTCTATGCTGTTGAGTAATTTAAACATATTGCTCGTAGTTTCATTTTTATTAAGAGGAAAATGATATTATGGAATGCTTCTCACCTAGTACTTGAGTTTGTTCTTCTTCCACTGCTAATAGATGATTTGAGCTCACCATGCATGGTTTTAATTATTGTTAATGGTGGTGTCATTCCAAATGATTTGTGCTTGTTGTTTAGTATTTTAGCCTTGTTGCCTTTAAATTTATTTCTAGGTGATTACTTTTAATGAATGAGTTTTATATGCTGTCTCGGTCTTTGTACTTTGCAATTCAAGCATGACATGAGAGTTTTATTTGGGCCAATTGTTAATGTCATATGACTATTTAGGCATTGGTTGGGTTTTAGTTTATCTAAAAAGAATAACATGGCTGATGTATGACTCAAGCCTTTGGTTAGAGTCAATGTTCAATAAGGGTGTTGATGTTGACTTGTATCTAAAAAATTTGTTGAGAGATGCTATATAACCTAAGAGTGGTTTTTCTCATGCTAACTTTGTGTCATCCTTTGTTCATTCATTTAATGCATTAGGTAGGGTCCACACTATTTCTTTCATATAAAAATCCTATCTATGTTATAAAATCTTACCAGATTATGACTTACCTGTAAAGCTCCATTCAGATGTCACTTCATTATTCTATCTTTTGGTGGAATATAATACATCATATTAGAAAGGGTTAGATTAGAACATTTTATTTAGTTTCATTATTGCATCTCATATTTTGTGGCTATTTTTTCTGCTTGGCTGACGTTGTATATGTTAACCTTTTGGTGGTCTTGATAATATTGTGGGCATTGAGATAAGTGCATGATCTTGGATGCATACCTTGTTGAGCTAGTAGTCACCATATCATTTACATAAGAATAATAATAAGGACGGTTGTTCTTTTTCTATCTGTAGTCTGCATTCACACATTCACCATGCCATTTTTCATTCCTGTGTATTTAGTTCTTGTAATGACTTCACTTAATTCTCATTCATTAATTAAGTTTCTTTATTATGCCAATGTGACAATCTTAATGATTAATCAATTACTTTTTTTTATTAAACTTGAAATTGACATTCTTTTCAATATATTTTAACTAAAGATTCTTTACTTGGCATACTAATCTCACAATGACTCGTTCTTTTGACAATTTGTGTAGTACCTCAATTTCTTTTCTTTTTTTTTTGGAAACCTATATTCATTCTTACAATTTATGGATATTTTTTTTTATGATTGTTCTCATATATAAAATGAATGTCATTAAATGATATTATCCTCAATTATTTCCTTAGTTGTATGAGAAGTAGTAAAAATGTATAATTATCAACTTTGGCCCTTTTAGTTTATTTTCATTGCTGAGTAGATGATTTATCTAATAACAAACTGTTTTATATGCATGAGGTCTCTAGAGGTTTTGGCAATCTAGATGTTTTTAGTGCCCTTGGATACAACCAGATCATGACAAGTAAATGTTTCATCTTGGCATCTCAATTCACATAAAATAGTTTAGAAGTTTGTTTAGAGGCTCTGGAAAATAATTAATCTTTTGATTTTGTTGGGTCATATAATACTTATAGATAATTCAATAGCCTACTCTATTGTATACATATATTATGATATTATTGTGGATGGATATGGAGTTGTTGGGTGGACAACGATGATGTTGTGGATATATGACATATATTTGGAGTGTTTTTCTTGATGTATGGACTATCAGGTGATTATAAAATAACATGTGGATCACTATTCATCCTCAAAAGTCTATATTACAATTGTTATGTTACCCAAATTTTGACATAAATGGCATGTGAATTCTTTGCCTACTAATAAAATGAGATAAAAAGCAATGGATGAGACGAATAAATAATAAACCGAGTTGTCCATTAGAATAGGGAACCATGAAAGCGGATGAAGTGGGGTGCCTAATACCTTCCCCAACTTATAAATTAACCACTTACTTAAGAATCTTTAGGAGTCGACCAATTTAAGTGTGGAGTTAGACATTTCAAACCCTTTTCAAAATTAAACTTGTTTTGTTTAAAAAACTGATGTTCAGTCATATCATTAAAGAGACTGATGGCGGCTCCAAATCATGTGAGATTTTTTCTACGATAGTTAAGTTTTTTTTCAAAAGGGTTTACCTGTCATGTAAAAATCGAAGCCCATAATAACCTTTCGACACCAGCTTTACTTTAAAGGTTTTCACTTTCTCATCAATACCTTTCTTCCTCTTATGACTCTACTTACAACCAACAAGCTTTTATACCTTTAAGTGGATCCACAAGGGTCCAAACACCATTAGAATACATGAATTTTATTTCTGATTTCACAGCCTCAATTCACGATTTATTATCAATATTCAATACTGCTTCTTCATAAGTAGCAAGATTGAAAGGGCGCAAAGACCTAACCAAAGTGGTCCTGGATTTCAACTTGTCAACATTCATCTTACACACATGTGCAGGATAATCACTACAATAAAAAACACATTTTGCAGCGCTTAAAAAATGCTGCATATCGATATATGCAACGCTTTTCAAGCATTGTTCAAAGGTGTGTTGCAAAAAGGTGAAGATTTTATGCAGCACTACATATGCTACTTTAAGCAACGTTTTTAAAGCACTCAATAAAATACTTTATATGCAGCGTTTTAAAAACGCTATGTAAAGTGTTTTTTTTTAAATTGACTTCCCTTCATCTCTTCCTGACATTTGACCTGACATTTTCCAACCTAACAACTACGAAAATTTCCAAAAGTAAAGCAACTTTCTATATAAAACATCCATAAGAAGAATCAACATAAAAAATGAAAGATTGTACATTAAGTATAAAGGAATTGGATTCAACTTACAAGACCAATAACACTAAATTGCAAATAAGAAAAATTTAATGTTAAAGGGTAAAATCTGTTATAGCTTGTTTGGCAATCACCTAAAATGTAATCATTTCATTTGAGTTTCCCAAGGCATTTATAGCCATGAGTTGATGATTTTTAATGAACTAA
>JAOXJP010034057.1:0-16699 GCA_025762735.1 Platanus orientalis | reverse complement strand
ATGAATGTGTTTGAGGAATTTTACTACTCTGAGGAATTTTATGATCATCTCAATAATACTTTCATTCAGTTGATTCCGAAGAAACACAATGCAAAGGAGTTGAAAGATTTTCATCCTATCAGTCTATTGAGTAGTGTCTATAAGATTATTTTGAAGACGCTTATTTCTAGATTGAAGAAGATTATGAATGGTATTATTGCTTGTCCTTAAAGTGTGTTCATTGCTGGAAAACAGATTTTAGATAATGTGTTCATCGCTAATGAATGTATTGAGGATCAGAGATATACGGGTCGGGATGGGTTGATTTGTAAGCTGGATTGCTGGTCCTTAAAGTGTGTTCATTGCTGGAAAACAGATTTTAGATAGTGTGTTCATCGCTAATGAATGTATTGAGGATCAGAGATATACGGGTCGGGATGGGTTGATTTGTAAGCTGGATTTGGAGAAAGCTTATGATAATGTTAATTGGAATTTTTTGGATTATGTTATTGAGATAATGGGTTTTGGGATTAAATGAAGAAGTTGGATTTTCTTCTGCGTTAGATCTGTTAAATTCTCAGTTTTGGTTAATGGGTGTCCGACTGGTTTTATATAAGTACGAGGGGTTTGAGACAAGGAGATCCATTATCTCCCTTTCTTTTTATCATTGTGTCTGAGGTTCTTAGTAAAATGTTTCAGAGGGCAGAATGAAATTTTATTCCAGGATTTCTAATTGGGAATGGAAAGTGTAGAGTGTCTCATTTGTAGTTTGCGGATGATACCATGATATTTTGTGATGCGGATGTTAGGCAATTGGGTTATTTGAGGTGCATTCTTAATTGTTTTGAGGCAGTGTTGGATCTTAAGGTTAACTTAGCCAAAAGTGAGCTATTTCAGGTGGGTCAAATTTCAAATTTGGAGAGCCTTGCTTGGATTTTAGGGTACAAAATTGGTTCACTCTCGACTACCTATCTTGGTCTTCCGTTGGGGGCTCAGTTTAAATCTAAAGCCATGTGGGATCCGGTGATCAAAAAGATTTCTTTGCGCTTGGACTCTTGGAAAGCTGCTCTTTTATTTAAAGGAGGGAGGCTGACGTTGCTTAGGGCAACTTTGGCGTCTATTCCTAATTATTACCTTTCACTTTTCTCTATTCCAAGATCAGTGGCTGAAAGAATTGAATCCTTTTTTCGTAGAGTTTTGTGGAATGATGAACAGGAGTTGCATAGATATTATTTGGTTGATTGGAAGTTTGTCTATATCCTGATGAGTGGGGGTGGTTTGGGGATGAGATCCATTAGAAGCCATAATAAGGTGCTTTTGGCAAAATGACTTTGGAGATTTGGGGCTGAGAGTGAGAGCTTATGGCGTAGGGTGGTGGTGGCTAGATTTGAGGAAAAATCGCGTTGAGAATCTAACAAGGTTAGTATGAAACATGGGTGTGGTCTTTGGAAATTGATTAGTTCCTTGAGAGATTTGTTTTGGAAGCACATTTGTTTCAATGTGGGGTCGAGGAGGGAGATTAGGTTTTGGGAAGATCTGTGGGTGGGCGATGCCCCTTTGAAAGATTCTTTCAGGATTTTATTTGGTCTTACGTCAAATCCTTTTAGTTTGGTTAAGGATTCTTTTGATTTTGAAAGGAATATTTGGATCCCTCATCTTCGTAGGAATCTAAATGATTGGGAGATGGATGAGCTTGGTAGGTTACTTTGTTTGTTAGAGAGTATTAAGCCTAATCCTAGTTTGGTGGATAATTGGGTGTGGGGGTTGAATAGCAAAGGTATTTTCAGTTTCAAATCCTTTTATCTGGATTTGTTTTGTGATAGGCTAGTATTTTTTCCGTATAAGATTATTTGGATCCATGGTATCCCGTCTAAAGTTGCTTTCTTCTTATGGACTGCTTTCTTGGATAAAATTCTCACTTTGGATCACTTATAGAGTAGGGAATGGAATCTGGCAAATAGATATTGCCTCTGCTTGAGGGAGGAATCTGTTGATCATTTGTTGATTCATTGTTCTATCATCTATGGCGAGTGATATCTGGGCTTTCTTTCTCGCTCATCTTCGAGTCTCTTGGTCTTTCTCTAACCTCTTCTATGAGCTGATTTCAGGTTGGTGGATTAATGATCTGGAAGGTCTTCCCTTAACCATTTGGTCTGCCCTTCCGGGTGTGATTTGTTGGGGTTTGTGGAAGGAAAGAAATGCTCGGATCTTCAAAGGCAAGCAAGAGAACCATATAGAGTTGGCTCTCTCCATTTATAAATCTCTTTTTTATTGGCTTTCTGTTAGGGAAGATTTCGATGAGCGGGTTTGGGATTCTATTTGGTGTGAGAAGTTGTAATCTTTTTTTCTCCCTGTCTACTGTTTTCCCCTTCTCGTTGCTTTCACCTTCTTGGTGATGTAGCTCTTTTCCTTTTTTTTAATAAAGTTGCTTTGTTACCTCTCAAAAAAAAAAAAAAAATTGGTGCAATTCAATATCTGGTAGAAATAAATTTTTTTTTTTTTTCATAAAATTCTTCATTCTAATTTTGGAGCACCTTTTTTGAGAAAGAGTTGTAAGCATTTTAGAATTTGGGTTACATGTTTGTTATCTAAATGCTAAAAGCATTTCGGAATAAAACTGGTGTGATGTAGGACAGCTAGGAATGACTCAAAAAAGTAACCCTAATGTCCCAAGGTTCACAGCCTCTTGAATGATGAATTATGCATAGCATCTAAAGAATCATTTTAGGTTGCATTTGGAGAGTATACCAAGTAACTCTTCATACACTGGAGGTAGCCCGGGCTATCACTTCTTCAACCTTAAGAAGATAGATTGGTACTTCTGTTTTCTGAAACTTATAGTGCGATGGAACTATAAATCACTATTCATAAATATATAAAAAAAAAAAACGATGGAATTTGGGGCCTTATGCTAAAAGGGGGGAAAATATTATGCAAATATTGTTCATGCCATTTCTTTCATGCTTGTGGGAGAAAGAAACAAGAGAATATTTGGAGATGTATATGCCTCAATTCCTTCCATTAGTAGAGAAAATTGAAGATTTCCATAACCTACTTGGGACATCTAAAGATTTTGAAGGTCTTAATCCAAATGATATCTCGAGCATTTGGTTTTCAGTTGTTTTATCCTCCATATGTCATCATAGATATGGGTTGAGGGGCATCCTCTTAGGGTCAATGCAATCAAGCTTAACTTTTATTGGAACTCAATAGGAAATCCACTACTGTCAGGAATAGCTGAACTCCCTCAAGATCATGATGGAGATGTTTTGTTTTACTTGGTTCAACTGGTATGGAAGATTCTAACAAAGCAGAGGAATGGTCTCACTTTATTGTGTTCGAGTTTGCTAAAGTTTCAGACCTCACCATGGTGGAGGTGGCAAGAGATTCAACTAATGCCATTAATTGGGACAAAGGGATCAACAATGAAATTTGGCAATTTAGATATATAATCAAAGAGATTGAAGAGCTGATACAATCAATAAACATCTCAATCTCCATTGTACCTATATCAGGCAATACTTCAGCAGATGAATTAGCTAGATATGATGTCAAGAGGAATTTGATGTATATTGGATTGCTCATGCCTTTGTACACTTTTGGGTGTTATTGGTCTCCAGCCCTTTATTTCTCTTGAATTCTTTCCCTTTACTTTTCATCTCAATAAAGTTTTTCACTATCTATCAGGAAAAAATAAGGAAAAAATATACTGGACTTTTGGGGGTAAAAGTAAAACTTTACCAAAGTTGGAATTTGCTTAGAGTTCAGGCTAGGGAGAAATGTCTGAAGTACAGGTCAATGCATTGAATGGACTGATATTGAAAGAGCTGGGGTAACTAATAATCACTGAACTATATACATTGGGTAAAAGCTTTATTATTTGAATAAAATTAGAAAGCTTTAAGGATAAAACAATTTTCTGGACTAAAGGTATTTTTAGGGTATTAAAAGAGAAATTGAGAATCTAAGACTGATAGTTACTATGGGTTGAGAAAGGACTTCAGGTTCAAGGTCTGGTCATAGGGTGGTCAGTAAATGGGTTTTAGGATCAGAAACAAAGTATGGGATTTAACAGGTCAAGGGTACTACCTAAAGAACTGGACTTTGGTATCAGGTTAATAGGTCTCAAAAGCTGAAACAACAGGACAGTTTAGGGCTGAATGGATTTAAGAAAACAGCAAGGATGTATAGGTGAATCAGATCAGATGTGAGGGGTACAAGAGTTCAGGAAGTCTTAACCAAAAGTTAAAATTTTCCAAAAAAATACGAATACTGAGAAATAAAAAATAAAAAAATAAAAAAAGCCATGAAAAAAGTCATACATCTCTTCAATCCAATAGAGATCATGGAGTCACGCCATCAAGATGAAGAAATCTTTCCTCTTAGTTGGGATGTTATCCCCCAAGAATTATGCAGCAACACAAGAAAAATAAAAAATACCCCAAAAATTCTGAAAAGAATTTGTATATTTAAAAAGTCTATTGACTAAATTTCATTCCAGTCAAACTCACAAGAGGACCAAAACGGAACATTTTTTTATCTTCTCCACTAAGCTCAAAATGACTTCAATATTCTTCATCATGAATACTCAATTCAAGGCATCTATGTTGGAAGAGATTTAAATCATTTATGCTGAAGAGTATTTGAGTCATTTCCCATGTTGATGTGGGTTTACAAGGGGTGGGACTAATGGCACCCCGAAAACCACTCACTAAACTCCCTTTTTTTATTTTTTTTCTTGTTTTTCCCTTAATACCCCTCCCCTTAAACACCCCCACCCCTCTCCTCCCTAGCACCGGCGGCAACCCCCCTCCCTATCTCTCCGGTGCCGGCGGCAACCCCCTCTCCCCCACTCCCCCTCTTTCTCTTTCTCTCTCTCTCTCCAGCGTTTTCTCTCTCCCTCCCTCTCTCTCTCCCCTCCCTCCCTCCCTCTCCTCCCTCTTGCTCTTCCTCTCCCTCTCTCTCCTCTCTCCCCTGTTTTTTTTTTTCAGGTGTTCGGAGGTGCAAGTCCGGGCAGGGGCCCCCCCTCCACGGATGTGAAGGTCCAAACAGGAGGGCACCTGCACGGACGTGCAGTCCTGAACAGCTCATTTGGACCTTCACGTCCATGCAGGGGGGCCCTGCCCAGACCTACACCTCCAAACGCCTGGAAAAAAAAAACAGGGGAGAAAGAGGAAGAGGAAGAGACAGAGGAGAGGGAGGGAGAAGAGAGAGATGAAGAGGGAGGGAGGGAGGGAGGGAGAGAGAGAGAGAGATACGTCAGGGAGAGAGAGGGAGGAGGGGTATTTTGGGGAAGGGGTAAAAAAGGAAAAAAAAAAAAAGAGGAGGATGTGGTGAGTGGTTTTAGCCTTTTAGGGATGCCATTAGTCCATCCCGTTTACAAGATAGCTTTTGTTCTCTAGTGTATTTGAATGAAATTAATTTTAGTCAATGGATTTTGAAGGCATACAATTTTTTAAGACGGGTTTCGGATATTTTCCCTAAAGAAACATCATCCAATTCATTCCATTAAAGGAAAGAAACAAACAAATATATATATATACAGAGAGAGAGAGAGAGAGAGAGAAAGAGAGGTGTTAACTGGCTGACTATTATTTTCCCTTTCACAACCAGAAGTTTAAAGGGGTATTTGGGAATTTCACATGTGAACGAGGAAAGTCTTGAACCATGCCCAACTATCAGTTTAAAAATTAAAAAACGTTTTTCAATTCAACTTTTTACAGTGCAAAAACATAACAAGTGCAGACCAAAGTGTAGTACCACGTGTCAACCATACAAAGGACATAGCCACAGAACCTGAACCATGTACCACTGACCCTATTTTTGGCATTCCCATAAAGCACCTAGAAGAAAGAAAGTAACATTACTGAGTCAACTCCAACATTAGGGCTCTTTGATTTGCCGGATTTTTCTAAAGAAATAGTAAAATCAAAACTGCTATAAATAGTAAGAACAAAAATTTGCTATAGACAGGAATATGTATCCCAAATTAAACTAGTAGGTCCTAGTTAGTAACTTAAACTATTATTATTTGATCTGATATTAGAACTTCCAAAAACTCCAAAAAACATTTGTAAAACCAACTTGTGGTCCAGTAGAATTATATACGCACGAAAACCCACTCGAAAAAGAATATCTCCCAAAGAATATCTTCTTTCAAATGTTTTTATGCATTTTTTACACATGAATATCGCTTTTACAGACGGAGCATTTAATGAGCTTTATTGTTTTGCAATTGACTGTCATGTACGACAAAGACCAATGACTGCACCAGCAATGGGTGAGATTATGCAAGTTGAAGGAGTTAAAAGGACAAGAGAAGGGCAAAAATTGACTTCGGTTGTAGTAGTAAGAAAAGACAAGGGTGCTTGTGATTTAATGGCAGATATTTCCCTAGATGATGCGGAGATCGATGCCCAGGTGGGGCCCACATGTGCTTTGGTGGAGTCCACACATGGATAGCCAGGAAGGCCTACCTTTTGGGCACACTAGAGTTTTATTTGAGTTGTTTTGGGACTCAGTTTCAATTATTTCATGTTATTTAGTTTATTAAATTATGTTTTAATTACAATAGGACTAGGAGTCTTTTAGTTTATTGTTTAAGGTATTTTTCGAATTTTGTCACTCGTATGTAGTTTTTAGAAAGGCGTGTTGGTTATTTAAGAGAGGACTCTCTTGTATTTTGAATTATTGATCGAATAAAGAGTTTTCTTCTTCCTTGCTCACAGCTGGGTTCTTCAAAATATCCAGGGAGTGGTTTTCCTTATTGGAGAGAGTCCTAGGGTTTGCCATACCACAGTGAGAGGCCAAGAACCCTATTCTTGTAGTAAGAGGCTGCAGAAACAGTCTTCTTGATCCATCCTATAGTTTCATCAGCTTCAGCAGACAAGAAGGTAGAAGAGATCCCCAATGAAATTGATGAATAAAGAATTTTTATTGGAGGCACAAGGCTGGTCTTCTTATTCCCCTCTCTATAGATTGGAAAACCCTAGGTGATACTCCTAGGTTTTGGGAAAACCCCTTGGTGAGAGGCCTTGGGTTATCTTGTTGGTGAGAAGCCATTGAACCAGGTACTATATTTCTCTTTCTACTCTTTTCTTTGATGATCTTTGCTGTTTTTCTGATTTCACAGTTTTCCAAAACCCTATTTATTAAATCCCTAACTGTTCCTCAGTTTTCAGCCCTTGGGTTGACTGATTTGGTGTATGAGGGGTTGTTCACCAATCTTGATTCTTGAAGCCTGTATGTTATTTTATGCTTCTCTAATGATTGTTAGTCATGCTTAAACCTGCCATCTGTTTGATGTTTTAATACTTGTTGCTGGATCATATTCGATATTCTGATTTCCTCACATTCTATTGCACTGGATTTCTGAAATCAGCACCTTAGTTTTAATTATTCAAGTCCTTTAGGCCGTTTTATTTGTCCTAAAATTTCATGGGTTTACTCTTGGTCTCTATACTTCAGTAAAATTTCAGCATGTTCTGACCAGTACATGGGCCATTCTAGTGTTTTTTTTTTTTTTTTTGAAAAGTGATGTATATATTTAGCCAAACTGAGAACCAAAAGATACAACCAGCATGACAAGTGCTAGTAAAACGCAAAAAAGAACAAGGGATGGCTAGCAAATGGGAAAAATGAAACGATCCCAATTTCCAGAGCATTTTTTGGGCCCATAACCCGCAGGTCAACAGCAATCCTAGGCTGCCCTGCATCACTAGATAGAGAGGAATGCCATAACAGAATTTGTGTAGCTGACCCCAACTCCCAAGTAGATGGAATAAAGCTTTGTCAAGTTGAGTTGAGTATCATTTTCCCTTGAGCAGCTTGACCAAGTTAAGAGATGAAATATTAATAACACAATAAATTCAATCTGGTGGATCTAACTTCAAATACTACAAACCCAATCATTTGACTGCATCAAAGTCACAGTAATTCCATTGGAACTCTCACACATGGAATTTAAGAGGGTAAATTTGTTTATGAGATAATCATGAGGTATAGAACAGTATCTCCTACAAATTTAGAAGAATCAGTACATAAAACAAATTATGCAGGGTAAGTTTCTCACAAGATCACGACGATCTCGATCACTCTGGAATACTTGTAGCCAACTTGATCTTAGATGATATTTCGTAGACCCACCCTGAGTTTAAAACATCAAAAACCAAACAAATAAATAAACGTAAGTATATAGAAACAGAAACTTTAGAAAACAGATACAACTGAATCACATGATGCTGAGAGCAAGATGAAAGTAAGAAATAAAAATCAGCATTATTTACTACAAGTTCAATATACTTAAATAACCAGAGAAAAAATAAGGAAAAAAAAAATCAGCTCCCAACAATTCAGATAAAACAGGAACATTTCACAGGTTATATAACAATGACTAAATATCAATTTCAATGATTTTCCTTGCACATAATCTGGTTGCCTTGAATTGTATAGAAAAGAAAAGAAAAAAAAAAAACAGAAAAGAAAAGCCCACAAGAAGAAAAGGAAAGAAAAGAAGCATGAGAAAACCAAATTTTCATGGCAATCAGACAGCTTGAAAATGATTTTTCAAGAAAATTTTGTCATGAGAAAACCTTTTCATGGCAACCAGACAAGGCCTTGGGGAAATTTTGTTGTAAAGTTTCCAAATTTTGGGAAAATGTGAAAATTATAGTAGTAGTAAAACAAATGAAAATTTTCAATGAAACTATGAGGATTGTTAAGATAAGCATGATTACACATAATGGACTCAAAAAACTATAAGCATGTATGCATTAATTAACCCTATAGATGAACAAATGGCTACCAAACATGTCAAATGTCATGACTACTTTACCTTATGTTTCATCCTAAATTAATTAGTCTTTTCCCCCCTTGTGATAAGGGAAGAAATATATTCCGAAGACAAATCCCCCTAAAAAACTATACAACAAGATAATGAAAGACCAGAACAAAACAAAAAATCATAACAGAAAACCCAAAACCAAACACTTTAAACCCTAATTAATTTGTTCCAGTCTCTTAGAAGCCGCCCATTTCCTATATTTTCACACCCCTTAGCCTTACACCTTAACGCCCAAGAAAACATCTTATCCTTAGCTCTCTTGTACACCATAAAAAATTCAGCGTAGTCCTTAAACACCCGAGTATTCTGTTCCAACCACAAGGACCAGAGCACAGCTACCACTTACCTCCATATTAAACCTCCTTCCCCCCCCCCCCCCGACGGCCATAAAAGCCAATCTCCTCCGACCAAAAAGAAGACTTGTTAAGTCCAGGGGAGAAACTCACATCATAACAAAGTCTCTCATCATCACATTCCACACCCCCAAGCATATGGGTGATGAATGAGCAAGTGCGAAATGGATTCCCCACTACAATATTAGTCTGTTGTAAAACAATTTTATATAACCGAGATATGCAATAATTTATTTATTTTATATATATATATATATATATATATATATATATATCATTAACCACTAAGGATAGAAGTATTGATGTTATTTTTCCTAACATCAATTAAACCAAAAACTATCACAAAAGAAGGGATTCAGAGTAGGTGTTAGCAACTTAGCCCAGGCAAAATAGTTCCTGTCGAAAATATCAATCAGCAAAAAAACAAATGAAATGATGAAGATATATTAACGAAACAGAAGAAAAGACAAGTATTCACCAGGCTGGTGAATAATCAAAGAAGAAAAAGCACACAAGAAGTGAAAGGAAAAGAAACCCCAGAGACACCAGAAGAGGTCACCTCAATTTATCAATAAGCAAAATTTCCTAAAATATTTTGCAGATATCAACGAAATTTTGGAATTGTATTCCCCTAGTGATGCAGGATGGCCTATAGGCCACAGAAAGTCCTGCAGGTTATGGGCCCAAAGTAGGTTAAAGCTGAATAATCACAACACAGGTTAGCAAGTCTGGAACAATTCTGGATAGAACTTGAAAGGAATAGAAAGCCAGTCTAGAGATATCCGAATGAAATGAAATTTTGCAAGCTAATAAGGCTATGAATGAGAAGTAAACCCTTAAATTCAGAGCAAACAAATCAATATATAAAACAAGAAAAACTCTGTCCTTAAAATTCCAGCAGAACAGAATTATAAAACATAGCCCAATGAATTGGAACAAGTCTGGACTTAGGCAACAATGATGAGATGAATAAAACCACCACAATAGTTCAGAACGGATAGATTTTAAAGACCACACAAAATCAGATTGAAATTTATAATAAAGGCTCTATAAACGATGAAGATGATAACCCAAAAAGTGAGAAACTCAGGTAATAAAGTATCAAGAAACCTCACAACAGAAAATTTGAATTCAATATAGGACTTGTTTTGCAGCCATGTGAAGTACTTGATGTATCCTTGCAAATTGATGCTTGATTGATTGATGAAAGAAGTAAAAAAAAAGTAGAGGAAGAGTAGAGGAAAAAGGATGTGGCAGTCCAGACATGCACAAGCCTCCACCATCCACACAGCCCAGCCGTGCAACGAAGGTGAAGCCCAAACTCAACCCAAAGTAAAGCCCAGCCTAAACCAAATTTTCAAGGCCAAAACTATTCTATTCAATTGAGAGGATGGGGGACTTTAAATAGATTACATCAAATCCCTTTTTAGCAACTAGACTCTTGAAACTCAACCCAAAGTAAAGCCCAGCTTAAACCAAAATTTCAAGGCCAAAACTATTCTATTCAATTGAGAGGATGGGGAACTTTAAATAGATTATATCAAGTCCCTTTTTAGCAACTAGACTCTTGATGCAAATTAGGAACCCTAATTCTCTAAGCAACACTTGCTTAATTTGTAAACTATTACCTTCAAATAAACCCAAAAGACTAACCAAAAATAGTAACTACATAAATCTACTGCTAAGACCTAAAAAGGAGGGGAAGAAGGGAAAAAAAGAGCCTATTAAAAAACACTATCCCATCACATACTGACATTCCCTCAGTAAACACACTATATCTTATGTATAGTGTGTTTACTGACTAATGTGAGAGCATGAAGATGACTTTAAAAGCATATACATAAAGATGGTAGCAGAGTTATCTCTACAATGCAAATAATGAGTAAAACATATGCAAATAAGCTGAATAAATGAGCTTTACATAATAGAATGCCAATACAACGCGAAGATGGTACACTTCATTGCATGTATGTGCTTTACATACTAGTAATACCTTACATTACAATCATAACACAACTGCACATTTACACATACATATACAGAACTCAAACGTGCACTTTAAGATAAGAAGACAAATACTACTATATACAGCTTGGGGGCAAGCTCCCACACCCTCATCACTTATCACTCGGTACCTAAGCCGAGGTACCTCACTTCACTCACTGAATTACAGCTTTCATACTCCCTCAGCAATTCAACCCTAAAATGAGTGTCTTCATTCTATGGCCAATGGTATCCAGGTAGTGAATCAGAGCTGGAAGGTAGCTCTAGAGGGAATATGGGCTCGTGCATTCAAGTAGTATCAAGTTGGATAAATGCTAATGGATGCTAAATCAAAGTGATAAGGCCTATAAGGCCTAAAAGAAGCATTTAAACAAGCATTTATACAACTAAAAGTATCACCCCTACTATAGATGCTTTTAAAGATGCCTTCGGCTTAGATAAATACAGCCATAGATCCCTTGTTTTTCTTTATTGATACAAGGTTCAGTTGGCTACTTTGCTAAAAAAACAAAAAGGGTGGTGTGGTGTATGGTGTTCTTGAGGAGATGGGTATTTCGTGGATATTTCCTATGAATTTTACGCAGTTGGTTCTCTCTTGGATGCTTCCGAGCCCCTCCTCTTTCAGCAAAGAATTGTGGAGTATGATTCTTCCTTCAGTTTGTTGAACTCATTTGGTAGGAAAGGAACCAAAAATGTTTTGAGAATTATGCAGAGCCTTCTTTTAAAGCTTTTAGAAAGGCTACGGGAAAATTGTGTTTTTGGGCTTCTAATTGTATAGATATGGGGATGCAGGGGGCCATTCTTTTGTTGATATGAAAAAGGGGTGGGTAAAATGATCAGAGATTCTTGTCATTGAGCTCTCCCTTTTGGGGGTTGGGCCCTCTCTTTTTTTTTTTTGGGGGGGGGGGAGAATTATCTTGGCCCAACACTGTCTGATACCTACAATACAGAATGATACAGGAAGAAATACCGATAAGTTTTGTACCATGTACAAAATGTATCAATACATTAATAATCCTTGGATCAATGAGACTAGCATACATACACTTCATTCACAATACTAAGATAGTATATGCATAAGAAGCAATAGATTTGGCTTGTTTTTGGGGCTTCAGATGCCAAACCTTGGGGGATTATTCGGTTACTAGTACCAAACAGGGTTGGGTTTCGCTTTTTGTGGATAACTAATTTTTGTTGTAGTTGCTTTCTTTTGGGACTTCTCGTCCCTTTTCTTTAATGAAAATTTCTTTCATCAAAAAAATAATAAGAAGAAGAAGCAATAGGATAGAGAATAGAAAATTTTGTAATTCAGCTGCTTGACTCTTTGATGCTTCAGGAACAGATTTATCTAAATGAGACCTACTACCATCAGTCAAGTGAAAGAGGAAAAAAAAAACGTTGAGAAAAAGCAACTTTATAAATGTATGCACAGTTCCAGAATAAATTTCAACCAGAATGTGCTTACTTGTCCAAGCAGAGAAGCAATACAAGCACCAGTGTGAACAAGAGGGCCTTCTTTGCCAAGGGCAAGCCCACCCCCCACTGAACCAATGCTTCCAAGTATCTGTAACAAGAATAAAGAATAGATTGTGAAACAATCACAGACTACAAATCTCATAAAAATAAAAAACAAGAAGTCCCAAGAATGAAACCAGACCTTTCCGATCAACGTTCTGAAAAGAAGGATACCATGTGTATCAACTCCTGCACATTTTTTCATTGACTATCACAACTCTCAAAATACATGAATGCTTAAAATCATTTGATCAAAAAATATGGCTTACCATTTAAATAACCCTTAATCTCAGGAATACCGGATCCTGCTGCCGCAGGTGCAAATTGTGTTGTGATAAATACGGATGAAAAAACTAGAACCAAGTTGAATAATATGTACA
This sequence comes from Platanus orientalis, assembly GCA_025762735.1. NCBI lineage: Eukaryota > Viridiplantae > Streptophyta > Magnoliopsida > Proteales > Platanaceae > Platanus > Platanus orientalis. The sequence continues at coordinate 3,626 of JAOXJP010034057.1, read as the reverse complement.
CCACAAATCCCGCCATGTACGAACTTTGTATTATAGAAAAAGTCACTGAAAACTTCCATCCAGCAAAGTTTTCAACAGCCATATTAATAAAAACGGCAGCTAGTCCAGTACCTGAGAATAGCCAAAAAGCAGCCAGACATATTTGATTAAACAACCAATTAATATCATTTTTTTTGGTGGGGAGAGAGATGAATGCAAAACTTTATTAAAAGCCAAAGAGAAACAGAAAAGAAAGAGATACAAAGGCTTTCACGAAGATGGTGAAATGAAAAACACACAATAGAACAAGAACCAAGGCACAAGCAAAACAAAAGAGAAGACAACAAGGAAAACTAAACAGAACTGTCCCAAATCAAATGCCAATCAGACTTCTCAAAAGGAGAGATAGAGGCCCAATCCCAAAGAAGCTTGTACACCCTAGCCATAATCCAGACAGACAAACGGAGAAATCTTCTCTTCAAAGATGCATAAATTTCTTTCTTTCCAAATAATCCAGCATATAGCCCCAGTAAAAAGCCGCCACAAAGCCAGGGGGCAGTCCCCCCAAGTCACCAACCCAAGATAAGCTCTCTAAACAAGTATGGGAAAACCCAAGCAATGCAAAGATGAGAAAGAAAGAAAGTGCTGTGGAACCCTATGGAGAACAACAGAAAATAGTAGAAAAGTAACCCAGAAATTAAAATAATATATTTTCAGTCCAGGGAAAACTTGTAATTTTGACAGTTTTAGGGAAATTACAAAAATACCCCTATCATGCATCAGAAAAATCTGAAACTTTTCAGGTCAGTAGTACAGACCTCTAGGAGTCTAGGGTTAAAATTTCATGAAATTTGGGTGAGAATCGATTGTCAAACTTAAGATTTTCATAAAATTGAAGATCCTTTAATGGAGTGACTTTTTTTTTTTTTTTTTGATAATGGCAAAAATACCAACAGGGTATCACTTTATGACGGAATTTAGTTATTTTAGAGTTTCATTTTTTTAAGAAGTCTAGTTACAGTGGGATTTGGAAAAAATGGCACGTAAAGTCTATATATATGCTTGTAATCCACAATTTTATTAATGAAATTGATGAATAAGGAATTTACTTGTTTTCTAACTCTCGGTTAGTGTGTTCTTCCTTGGGTTTATTCAAGCTTGGTGGAGTCCAAGAATCCCCTGTTTTGGGTCTAGAAAAGCTGCAAACAGATCTTCATCTCTTTTTTTTTTTTTTTTTATGGTAGTCTTTGATTCAAGATTAGTAATCCTGGTCTGTTTTCTGGTCTCCTTGAACAAAGTCTGTAGTTTGAGTTTTTATAAGTTTACATAGCTAGAGACCTCAGAATAAGCTGAAATTTGGTATACATACTCCTCATAGACATCTGAATTTTAACCTATAAATTTTCAGAAAACTCTTATGTACAACCAGGGGTATTTTAATAAATTCATGGTTTCTGCCCTGAAATTCCAGAAACCCTAACGAGCTCCTTTCTTTGCAAGTTCTTCCCTTCTTTCTATGGTCTATTCAATTCGAAACCCTTTTGGATTGATTCCTTACTCCTTTCCCTAATTGTCTTATAAGTTTGAAAATATTTGGGTAACCCTAATATCTTTCCTACACTTCCACTATATCATTGAGGGCCCATAACCCACAAGTAACAACACCCACTAGGATGTCCTGCGTCAGTAAACAGTCATAGAAGAAAGGAGAGGAGGGAAAGAGCCATCTTTAGAATCGGGCACAGGGCCGGAGGCAACCCAGGAGCCTCCATAAAATACTTATGAAGAACAGAACAAAAGTTGAGCCACCCCTACAATCACCACCCTCTGGAATGATAACCTTACATTCATGACCATTTCTAAACATTTCTAAGACAATTTGAAAATGGACCCAAGGATTCACCTTCCCACGAAAAACCACCATCCCGCAACCATCATCCTTAGTACGAAGGAATTTATCAGTCTGAAACCATCGGCAAGCCAAATCCAGAGAGTCATAGAACCAGGAAACTATCTTAGAAGAGAAACACGTAAATGCTGAAAACGACTGCTGAAGTTCCAAAATCTTGACTAGGCAGTCATTCTTGAGAAACACCTCAGAGATATCAAACGATTTACGATCAATGTAATACAGGAGCTCACCATATTCCAATCAGCATAAACCTACCTTGCTAACAGCACCATCGAGAAAAAAACAAATTAATGGAAGCACCATAACGTCAGAAAACATCCCATCACAATTCCACTACTTCTAGAGGAAGGCAATGGAATATTAAAATTCAGGATAAGAACTATAAGCAGAAACTGACAGTCGCACAGAATGCCACCATTCTAGTGATTTATGTACATTCTACAATAATTTACATTTCCACATATGAGTATAACCAAAAATATTCTTTGAAAAAAAAAAATTATTAAAATTTGGAAGAATTTATTGGAGCATATAGAGATCCTGATTTCCAGTGAGCAGCCAGTTTGTACAATAAATGCCAAAGTTTAGGTCTGTATCCCGTCCACCCCTCCCACCACCCTATAATTATGGGACCAACAGTGGGTAATGACCTTCATATAGAAATCCTGATTTCTTCACGAAAACCAAAACTCGATAAAATTCTTCTAAACTTAAAAAATATCTTTCAAACCACACTCAAAGTAAATAAGGAATGAACTTCCAAAACAAGAACTCTACCAAAAATTGCAAGCAGGTGCTAGTATTTGTATCTCTACTAGTTTTTACAGAGAAAATCCTGGTGACTGAATCATGGTTCAATGTGGACTTTTCAAGAGATAATTTTAATAAGTTACTAACCCAAAACGAAAAAGGATGGATGATGGTAAGTTGTAATGGACCCTCCAAAAGAAATTAATGGAGAGTTTACATTGAACGAGAAATTCTGTTGATGTACAAGAAATATTTTCGAAGCAACCCTGAAATCCTGATGAGTTTACATTATTTCCTATGCGCACATCAACTTTGTGAAATATCCCACCAAAAGAACTATATAAGTCTTTTTTTTTTCTTTTCCTCTGTACAGAAAATCCATGAGTACTTCAAGCCGTAGGGCAGGTAACTTTTGATTATAACAAACTATGGATGCAATTTCATGTGGATGGGAAACTGGTTGGGGGCTGCGATATGGTTTTGGGAATTCCTTGGTTACAAGCCTTAGGGCCAATAACTTTTGATTATAACAAACTATGGATGCAATTTCATACGGATGGGAAACTGTTTGAATTACAAGGAGAACAACCACCAGAAGATGATGTTATAAACTCCTCCGCAGCCTTGAAGTCTATTAGGGCAGTGATACAGCCAATTTTTTTAGATTATTGTATGTGCCTCTTTAACTCCGCCAATGTTTGTATCTTCAGACATTACCGGTCCCAAGCCCGGATAAAGGAGGTGGGTGGCGTCAGGTTGAGAGCCGGCCTTAAAAAACTACTCAAACCTGAAAATACGTTATATCAATCTAATACTAGGACATACCTTTTAAGCGACGCGCCTCATTCCCTGGATGTGGCAAAAAATTGGCGAGGGGCACCTCATCCTGGTGAAAAATTGGCAAGGGGCGTTGCATCGGCGCCCGGATGCAATGAAAAATATGCAAGGGTTCCCACACCATGGATGAGTGTGGGTAAAGAAGTTA
>JAOXJP010034046.1:0-16699 GCA_025762735.1 Platanus orientalis | reverse complement strand
AGCGGAATGGCGGAACAGGATTCATGTAGCCGACCCCAAATAGTTGGGATATGGCTGTTTGTTGTTGTTGTTGTTGTTGTTGTTGTTGTTGTAAGATATTTCATTACACAACAGAAGAAGAGACACCCCAGAAGGGCCCTTCCAATAGGTTCATCAGCTGTTAACAGGGCAGCCTTGGCCAGCCGATGAGCCTCTTGGTTGAACCTAAGGAACATACACAATATCACAGTTTTGAAACATAGATATTAAGTTTTTACAATCCAAAAAACAGGTCTTAACTGCCCAGGGACCCAAAATTTCTAAGTTAAATAGTGAAGCTGCATTGAGGGAGTCACTTTCTATGATCATCTATGAAATCCCGAATCGTCTCCCGAACAAAAGTCCAAGCCGAATAGCTTCCATCTCAGCTGCAAAAGAAGAGTAACTTGCCAACTTCAGTCCAACAGATCCAATCATTTGCCCCTGGTCATCTTTAGCCACAGTTGCTGCCGCTGCACCCCTAGGAATGGTCACAGTAGCCGTATCTACATTCACTTTGAGCCATCCTGCTGGTAGCAATGCCTCCAAAAACTATTCATTTGGGCTCAAAAAAGTGTTCGAGCTGGTATTAGTGCCCCGCAAGAGAAGGCCTTGCCATTCCTTGAAGAGCCTGAGAAGAAAATACAATAACTTGGGGGGTTAGGAATTTTCAGCTGAATGAATACTTGATTTTGCTGAATCCATATCTGCCAGCACAGGGCTGCGATTTTGAGCCAAAGACATCGCCTTTCCTGTTTAGAAAGCCTCGAGTCTGAGAGTAATGTATGGAACCAAGAGATCATGTGGAGAAAAATTTCATCCGAAGCCATATGAGCCGAAGGGCACTCGAATAAACAATGTTCTATAGATTCCTCTTCCTCTCCACATACACTACAATGAGGAGATATCCTTTGAATTCGTCTATGCAAGTTCAATCGAACCGGCAACGTTCCCATTCCAACTTTTCACATTAACATTTTTATTTTTGAGGGAAGTATCGAGTGCCAAATCAACCTCTCGATAGGTCTATGGGTCATAAAATTAGTTCAAGTTTCGCCACTCAGGCCTACTAGCAGACGATATGTTGATTTCACTGTGAAACACCCTCAGGGGTGGGGGTTCCAAATTGATGAATCCCTGTGTTATGTAAGGAGATAATGTTATCCTGTGAATGGCCTCTTTTTCTGCCTGGTTGATAACTCCCTCCAAATGACGAAGGTCCCAGTGCAAGGTTTGTGGAGAAATTAACTCGCACACTTTTGATACTGGGCTATGCATAGGGGGATCACTTTTCAATCGAAAGTTAGGTAACATGGGAATCCACGGATCCTTCTATATATCAGGCTGCGTTGATGCCCCTATCTCCCAATGCAGCCCCTTGACAATGACTTCTCTCCCCTTGATAAGACTATTCCAAGCACACAAACCCCCACAACCGAATTTTGCATGCATAAAAGAACAATTAGGAAAGTGAATGGATTTGATTAATTGGGCTCACAGTGATTCTGGCTTGGTTAGTAGTCGCCAGCCTTATTTGGCAAGTAGAACCTAATTAACCAGGCTAAGGTCCCGAAAACCCATACCCCCATCAGATTTAGATAGTCGCATTTTATGCCATCCTAACTAGTTTATTTTACACTCGTTAGCTAGTTGGCCCCACCAGAACTGACACTGCCGTTTGTTAATAGACTCGCAAATGGCCTTAGGCAGGAGAAAACACGGCATAGCATGTGATGGGATGGATGTTACCACCGATTTGAGCAAGGTTTTTTTGCCGGCTTGGTTGAGGAATCAATCCTTCCAAGCCTAAATTCGTTTGCTAACTTTATCTTTCAAGGAAAAGGGAGTGACTAATGGCACCACCAGAAGTGCTCACCACACCCCCATTTTAAGACTTTTCAAAATTCCAGCCCATGCCCGTCAGTAAAATGACCTTCCTAGCCCTCCCCCTTTGTTAAACCCCTCTCTCCAACGTCTCCCACCTCCCTCCCCCTTCGTTAAACCTCTCTCTGGCGTCTCTCCCTCCCTCCCTTTCTCCCTCTCCCTCTCTCTCTCTCTTCCTCCTCCTCTTCCTCTCTCTCTCTCCTTCCCCTGTTTTTTTTTTTTTTTGTCGTTCGAAGGTGCAGGTCCGGGCAAGGGCTCCCCTACACAGACGTGAAGGGCACCAGCACGGAAGTGTAGTCCCGAACCAGCATGGCCGTTCGGACGTGAAGGTCCATGCGAGTGCCCTCTTGTTTGGACCTTCACATCCATGCAGGGGGGCCCTACCCGGATCTGCACCTCCGAATGGCTAGAAGAAAGAAAAAAAAAACAAGGGAGGGAGAAGGAGAGAGAGAGAGGGAGGGAGAGACGCCGGTGGGGTGAGGATATTTTAGGTAGGGGATGGGGTGTGATGAGCAGAAAAGGGAGGCTAGTAAGATGGGGGGTGTGGTGAGGGATTTTAGGGGTGCTACTAGTCCTTCCCCAAGGAAAAAGGAGCCAATTTGTTTCGGCCCAAAACTGAGGGGAGTCCTAAATAGGAAGTTGGAGATTGAACCAACCAAATCCCTAGGATCTGACATATTTCACTGCACTTAGCTAGACGACAGAAAAATAAATCTGATTTGGATGGGTTGGCAAATTGCCAAAAAGCAGCCTGGAAATCACTCAAAATCTGATTTAGAACAGAGGCAGCCTCAGATGATGCGTGGTCGAAGATATAGCAATCATCGGTGAATAACAAATTTGATATAGCTGAACTTTGTCTCCTGACCTGAATGCCCTGGAAACTTCCCATAGCTCCACACCTTTGAATAGCTGCGGAGAGACCTTCGGCACAAAGTAAGAATAGGTAGGGTGATAACAGCTCTCCTGGCGTAATCCCTGAAATGCGCTAAACGCTTGACCAGGGGATCCATTGGTTAGAATTTGGAAAGAGGAACTCGAAAGACATTGGTAAATCGAGTTTTGACATTTCTGGCTGAAATCCATGCAGCTCATAACCTTAAGGAGATATTTCCATTCAATTTGGTCATAAGCTTTGCTTAAATCCATCGTGAGTGCGAACATTTGTTTTTTTTACGAATGTCTCTTCATACGATGAATAAGCTCAAGAGCAATGAGAATACTGTCACTAATCTGTCGGTTTTTTATAAAAGCATTTTGGAAAGGTGAAATGAGGCTGTGTATTACTAATCACAATCTGTTAGCCAGTACTTTCACTATGATCTTGTATGTTACATTACATAGACTGATTGGGCAATAATGGCTAACCTTAGATGGATTAGGCCACTTAGGAACCAGGACTATATATGTGTGGTTGACTGAAGATAAGTCCAGTTTCCCCAGGAAGAAATCTGCTACAAATCTAGTAAGATCATTTTCCACTGCATCCCAATAGTGCTGATAAAATCCAGGTGGGAATCCATCAGGACCTGGAGCTTTTAACTTCCCCATCTCAAATACAGCCATTTTGATTTCTTCAGGCAGCGGTATGCAGCCAAGCCTTCAAGATTCCTCCAGGGAAAGAGAGCATTGAAAGTTTGATATAAGGTGTGTTATCGAGGCATTAGACAGGGACAGAAACAATTGAGAGTATTTTCTATGAAATTCAAGTGCAATGGCATCCTCATCCACTAGGACGTGACCATTGTTGACCTAAAGAGCGGATATTCTATTTTTTGCTCTTTGACTCATACTGGCCAAATGGAAGAATTTTGTATTCCTATCCCTCCAAAGCAACCATTGAACTCAATATTTTTGTGCCCAAAGAAGTTCCTCATTCCGGAGACTCATCAATCTCCCTGATCTATTGTTGCCCAGAGTCAGATCTTGGCATTGAACACAATCAGGAGAGTTGACCCCTTAGCTGATTTATTTTTTGTTGGACTTCTTACCATAAGTTGATTTATTCCACTCGGATAGTACCCCCGGTAATTTAGCCAGCTTCTGGACAATGGATTCTTGAATGTGGGCTTCAGGGTGCTAAGTTTTTTCAATGACTTGTTTACATTGAGGGTGGTTTGTCCACATTGATTCGAATTGGAATGGTCTTGGTTGGAAGCACCTTTTTGGCAGGTCTAAGTGCTGTAATATAGGAAGGTGATCCGAACCATGTATAGCCACATGTTTTACATATGCATAAGGTTACCTAGACCTCCATTCACCATTTACTGCTACCCTATCCAACCATTCCTGAAAATTGTTCTCTCCAGTTTGGTTATTTGACCATGTGTACATGGGCCCTTTGAATCCTGGCTCAAATAAATGACACTGATCCAGGATACATCTAGCTTAGGCAAGGTCCCAAATACTCAGTCTATTACCACCCCGTTTATCCGAGGTAAGACAGTAATAATGATCATCTGATACAGGTAATTTTTGGCCCAGAGACCTATGTATACACTTTTCTTAATTCTCAGCAGAGGAATCCTGGCATTAGGATGGAATGGGAGGCCAATGCCAGTCACATGCAGATTAATTCACATGTAGAGTGTTTAGGAGTCGACACAATTCATAGGTCTAGCCTAGGGAATATTCTGGGTCAAAAATCACCTGTTTCAGATTATCATAATTACTGTCTTACCTGTGAAACTTTCTAGACTATGGTGTACATCTAGAAAAATTCTGTAGGTTGGATGGTTGTGTTTGTCTCGGGTCAATTTCTTTAAGTCAGATGCCATTGTACCTTTCTGTGTTGCTAATGTCTTAGGCAGGTTCAGGGTTCGGGTCAATACCTTTTACCTTTATGTATTGTTGATGTCTTTCAATAGGCAGGTTCAAGGTATTCATATAAAAATTTGGGAGATTGTTTTTGACCAACATGCCTGTGGTAGTTGATACCTGACATATGCCAAGTAATGTTTTATCGAGCTTTGTTTACTGTATGAGTTTGGTTCTGATGTTCTGGGCCCAGCTTAGCAAGAATGAGAGACTATTTCTCAATTTGCGACAACCACCGTGTTTTGAATATCTTTGTCTATGGGTGGGGCTAGTTCCTGCTTTATAATTTGCAGTACCAAAAAAAATCTAAAAACAATGATGTTATCGTTTGACAGAAAGTTAATTTTCTTTGTAAACGTCCTTGTGGCCTATGTCATTTGTGCCAATTAATCTTATTCCTGTGAAATGTTGGTACCATATTTCATTTTCAGCTTACTGTTTACTGTTTATCTACCTTTGTTGGACAACTTACAGTACCTAGTGATAAAGCATAGTATAATAGGTGAACAGGTTTAGTAAAGGGGAGGAATCCTTCTTCCGGTTTGTTAGATATAAGATCAATAAAGGGTGAGATTCTGGCATGATCTGTGGTGTGAAAGGGGGTTTCTTGTCGGCCTTTTTACCTCCTGTTATAGCCTTGCTGAATGCAATTGGGGAATGGTCAAAGATCATATGATCAGATCTAGAGTGTTCTGTTCTTGGAATATTTGGCGTAGAAGGAATCTAAACGATTGGGAGATTGAGGAGATGGGGGTGGTTGTTGGGGGCTCCTAGAGCGCTATTGCCTTGGGGACATGGACTAGCAGGATAAGATGGTTTGGCTTCTGGACGAAGAGAATGGCTTCTCTGTTGTTGTGCCCCCCAAACCCATTTTCTTTTCCTGGTGATTGTGTCTAGAACATGCAGATCCAAACCAAAGCCTATTTTCTCATGTGGGAGCTGTGGTGGGACAAGGTCTTGATGATTGATAACCTGATTAGGAGAGGTATGATCATCCCAAATTGATGTTGCTTGTGCATGTCTGCAGCAGAATCCACAGGTCATCTTTTTATTCATTGTTCGTGGGTCACTCCGTTATGGAATTACTTTCGTATCCGATTCGGGGTGTGTTGGGTTCAGCCAGGCTTTATTAGGAATCTTCTCTCCTGTTGGTTGAATCAATTCTGCGGTGGTGGGATTGTTTTAAGCAGGCAGATATGGCTATTAGTGCCTGCAGAGTGTTGTTGGGCTATTTGGGAAGAGCACAATAAGAGAATTTTTTAAGATGACTCAAGGACGCCCCGCAACATTCTTGATGCTATTCTCTCTAGACTTTATGGCTGGATATTTGTTTCCCAAAAGCGGGAGGGTCTTCGTTTCAGATCCTGGATTTTCGATTGGGACACTTCCATTTTTCAGCCTTAGCGGACCATTTCCTTGTGTTTGCTCTTTCTGAGCTTGTCTGTTTTAGCATTCTTCTTGCTGTATTGGTGTTTGGTTTTCATTTAATGCATTGTCTTATCTTTTTCAAAATAATAGGTGAACAGGTTTAACTTGTGCATCATATCATTTGTTATACTTCTTGGTGGTCAATTTTGCGATGTTGTCTTGTCTTAGTCTTTTCTGACTCATGTTTATGTGTCTTCTCTGAAACTCGATCAGGCACAACTTCTTGCACAAGACGACGAAAATGCCACTGCTGCTACAAGTAAAATTCATGATAAAAGTGGTGATGATTTGAGGACAAAAGATGATGAAGTGAGGAACATGCTGACAGATATCTTCATTGACAATGCCAGATTGAGGAGGCAGGTCAACTCTGTTATCCGTTGTGCTCTCAAAACAGCCATTGTGCCAGAGAAAGACGATGGGGAGGAAGCGGAAGCCCCTTCAAGAAAGACTGTACTAAACATGTTCTTGGAAAGATAAAATGGGGGAAAATACTGTATACTTCTCTTTTAACATTAGCAGTATGATGAGCCGCTCCACCCCACCTATCCATGTGGAAGATCTCAGGAAATGCTGAAGTAGTTGCCCTTGTAATTTTGTGATTTTATATATATACCCTTGAGAATCACTGCTGTAATATTTTTTTTCTTTTTCTTGTCACATTAAATAAAGAAAAAAGGAAGAGGAGAACCATTCACGGAACTGAACATCCCCTGGAATTCAACTCTGGTTTGTGCAGTTTTGCTGAAATTTTTTTAAATGTGCATCGTAGAAATGTCCCACCTATGGGGCAAACTGGATATTCAATAGGCAGGCCCTTTTTTTCCTTTTTCTCCAAATTGATCGAAGTTCTGCTTATTTCTTGCTCTAGGATGCATTGGAATGTCATCGTGGGCTGAGATAGCTTTTAAGCTAACTGCAATGGTTGTTCTCCATGGATGAGGGCAAGCACCACAACAATTCAGCTATACCAAATACAGAAAAGGTGGACTCCCTTCCAGTAGATCTGTAGCCTTTATCAATCTGTAAAATTTGTATTAGTTCATCTGCCATAAGTTTGAGTGTAGTGCAAGCTCTAGCTTCCAAAGCGTTTGATCAACGAATGCTTTATTAGACATTGCTCGTGAATGAGTGATTGACCAGAGGAACTGTCTCTTGAATGCCTTCATTCAAGAGGTGGCCCACCCTGCTTATCCATCCATCAGACTCTTGGGCTAGAGGTTATGTGAAACTAGAGTATCAGAAAGTCAATGTGGATTTATGTTAGGAAGGTCAACTACTGAAGTTATTATTTTTCATTTATTTTTTTATTTTGGCAATTGGTAGAAAAAATAAGAAAAAAGGATCTTCACATGAACTGTACTGATTTAAAGAAAGCATATAATAGGATACTTAGAGAGATCATCTGATGGGGTTTGGAAAGTAGAAAAAAGATCACAGAAATAGAAACCAATGGAGTAGTTGAGATTGATGACCAAGAGATATCCCAGATAAACAATTAAGGCAAAACTGAAAATATGTTGCCAATAAAATTAAAGCGGTGTAGATGAAGTTGAGAGGTGCTTATGGAATGCTGTATAATAGATTCAGACCTTTAGAATTGAAAGCTTTATAGGACAGCTATAAGACCAGCCATGTTTTATGGAACAAAATATTAGGCAACCAAGAAACATACATAGAATGAGTATAATAGAGGCAAAGACATTGAGATGAAATGGGTGACAAGAGTACAACGGATGGAGTAAGAAATGAATTTGTTTGCAGATTGAGATTGTTCTTCCATATACAACAAAGATCAATGATTGCACTTGTGAGAACAAATAACATGGATTGAGTGGAAAGTATCAATAGAACAGGGAAAAAAGCCGAATTGACTTGGACTAAACTTGTGTTGTAGTACCGAGAGACATGAGTGTGTATGATTTAACAGAAGATATGGCCATTGATAGAGTGGAATGGCGAAAGATCTGTACCACCAATCCCAAGTACTTGGAGTAAAACTTTCTTGGGATTAGTTGAGTTTGCTCTCAAAAATCAAGATATTTAGTACATCAGCATCTTGTAACATAGAATGAGTAAGTTGTAGCATAAAATTTTGGAATTCTGTATTATGAGATAAATTTTACTATTAAATCTTCATGAGAGTAATATACTAAATGTGTTTCAAATTAGATCTAGTGAATGCCCATTGGGATTTAAGATTAAAATGGTTTTCTCCACCCTCAGACCTGGAATTTGGTGACTTTGTAGGTTCCATTTTTCTGCTTAGAAGTCTATGTTTCCCAGGTATATGTACATATCTTGTCCATGAATGGCTTACCTGATTCATAACAAACTTAGGATAAATGTAGCAGCAACTTGACCAAGTTTAATCCAATTCATTGTTGAATGAATAGGTTACAGGGACTGAATATTCGATCATTATTACCGACACTCAGCCATGTTTTTCAAACCCAGGACTGAATTTGAAGCTAGTCTATATCTCTCATTCCTAAATTGGAATGTCAACATGCTTCTGTATATGTTCAACGCTGATAGTTTTATTCGATTTTCAAAGTCTTCTGATCTTCCAAGAATGTATCATTGAAACTGTAGATGGGCTTACATGCCTGAAAGGCTTTAAATTGCATCAAGAACCTCATGAAAGTTCTCACATACCTAAGAGGTTTCATATTGCATCAACATCATGATCCTCATAAAAGTTTCCTTTCGTACAACCCCAAGTTCTCCTCATGCAATCTTTTAAATTCTTAGATGCCTCTAAACTTGTTCTCTCCTTTATCTGGCTATAGGTGACTGTAATTTACAAGTTACATTGAGCTGGGTATGTTTGGGGTGCTTGTGTGATGAAGTATGGAAGCATTCAGTAATTTTCTCCGACTCTCCAGTGAGTTCAGGTGGAACCAAAACAAACAACCAATTAGAACTTGACTGACTCTTCCCGGAATAAGGGTAACCCTTTATTAGTAGTCCAATGAGCGTTTTGGCAATCTTTATTCTAATTTCAGAGATAAATGGGAATACCGTAAGGGAGCAAGCATTTTGGCTAGCCAATTGCTTCCCAACTTTCAGATTCAAACTTGAACAATTTATTCAAGATCTTATTACAATTTGGTTCAGAACAACCGTAGCTGACTGAAGAACTCTTGAATATTGAGAACTTTACATTATTCCCTAATGTGATAGATGGCAACCCATGGTTACACTGAAAATGATTTCTAATTTTTTTTTTTTTTTTTCCATTGGTGTTAAAGATCATCATCCAATGAGTTCGGCCCTATACATCTTACCCGGGTTGATTTGAAGAAGTCAATCTTATGTAATACTTACCATCTTATACAACCCCTAAGCCAAGGGTCAAATCAACCCACTGAGGGTTGTCAACTGGTTCAATCATCAGGGTCTGGTCCAGGTTATAAAACATGTGTTATCAGCATTCTAACACTTGCTGTGCATCATACATTCCTTTTAGGCCCATTTCAGATGATTGTTAATTATATGATCTATAGATTTCTTAATTTAATATAGGTTCCTATCATCTGATCATGCCGATTTTTTTTTTTTTTTTTGCCTCGACGATCTTAAATGTGGGACCCATCCAGTGTTGGGTATATATAAATCCTTTGAAATTATGTGAGGATAAACTTTGAGGAAGATTTTGATCTCTCCAAGCTCCTGTAATGTGCTCCCTTGTAATGTGCTCCCTTGTTGCAATAGTTGTCATTAAGCAACCTTATTAGACTCTTAGCATGTGGGAAGTTGTAATACAGATTGAAGATGTTTTCAGGACTCAGCAATCATGAATTATTATTTTGATTTGCCAAGAGGCCAAACTGTTCTCATTTACCATTTGGCAATTGAAAGGCAGTCTCCTATAACGACTGTCTGTGATAGGTGTGATTGAGCTAATTTTAGGCCAATGAGTAAAGCCCAAGCTTCTGCCTCTTCTGCCGAGCATATTTCCGCATCTTTCATTTCTCCTCTTATGATTTGACCCCTGTGATCTCTAATAATGCCAGTCATCTCAATTAAGGTTCTTGCAGCACCATCCACATTCATTTTTTATTGCTCCAATGGGTGGGGGACCCACTTTGAGGGGAAGGCCTTTGCAGCTATCCAACAATGAGACAGAAGCCCCAGGCCAAGATTTTCCCCTCCAAACTATATTTTAAGCAAGAAAAGAAAAGCTATCCAATGCCTACCAAAAGGGTGAACAGCATTATTCTTAGGAGGGGTTCACGACATCAGATAAGTACTGAGAGATTCAACCCACCAAACGTTTTCTACTTCTCTGCTATATGTTCTCCTTTTGTTAGGCTAGATTATGATGACGATGATGATGATTATGACTTAGTAGTGTTGGCAGTTCTTTTTTTATCTGTTTGTCCTATGTTCCTCCCAAGAAGTTGCTGGTGTGGATTCGATCCTTGCTTCCAACCCAAAAACTTCTATCATGCCCATCAGGACAACTATGGCTTCCAAGGAGAAAGTTCCCACAACAAATATGAGCTCAAAAGGATCTTCGCTACCTTTAACAAGAACAGTGATGGTTGTATAATTAAGCAAGAACTTGGGGAATCACAAGAATGTGGAACTCTTTAGTACTGACAAAGAAGTTACAGGCATGGTTGAATGGTTGGATGCTAAGCGTGATGGCTAATTGATCTTGGCGACAAAACTTAAAATGGAAAGTTGTGAAAGGGGAAGTATGGATGAACGGTAAAGTTGGGTTTGGTGGTGTCGTAGATGAAGCTGATGCAAGGGATGAGGATTTCAAAGAGATGATCGGGATGGTTAATTTTGATGAGTTTAAGGAGATGACGGCTGGAGGAAGGCTTGTTGACCCACACCCTCTTGAACAGCTCTTCAGCTTTCATTCTAGCCCATCCTCCCGCAGAGTAAGCAGAGTTTACTCTCTCTCTCTCTCTCTCTCTCTCTCTCTCTCTCTCTCTCATGATAACCCAACAGTAGTAGCGTGAGGAATAATATATGTAGTTTTCTGCCAAGCCTAACTGATGATTCCAGCCATCCCATCACAGAACTTCCTGACTTTTTAATCAGTGCTGATGATTTATCAGCTTTCCAAAAGCAGGTGATCTATCCAATGGTTAAGAAAATCTGATCCGTGCCTGTTTTGAGTTGCAGCCAATCCAAGAGGTAAGTTATCCACTGAGCAGTACTAATCGATGGGCTAAATGCACAAATTGTATTTAGAGATGGTACAAACCATTGAGGTATGGCAGTTTGGTACACTGTACTATGCCTATTCATGCACTTAATATTTTTGGGAAATTCATAATTTTTTGGTAGGAAGTTAGATCAATGTCAAACCCATGAATTGAGCGGTGATTCATACCATGCAATTTAATTTTAAAATGTATATGCGCCCCCACCCCCCTCACCCTTTTTAAGAAGTTATTGATCAAATGCATAATCGATAAACTTGGCTATACAACTTTTTCCTGTTAAAGCCATGACTTATCCAATTCGTTGAGTCAGCCTGTCGAATTATCTTCTTGTTTGCCAACATCAACAAAATCAGAATCTCCATGGCTTCTCAGATACCCAAATGTTACTGGTGTATATATGAAACCTTTTGGTGCTTGCACCTTTGTCGCAAAATTTCTGCTTGGAAGTCAATGGAGAGGCAGAGAGGTGGATAGTCATCTCCACGTGGTTTTTCACAAAAGAAATGCTACTATGATAGAGATACTGAGATCCATAACAAATTCAAATCTGGAAGCAGAGGAGATAGCAAGGGTAAGGAGAGATTACAGTATAATACGAACTAGAATCAAAGGATAAATGTAAAGAAGCTACCTATTGATGAGGCGAGAGATACTTGTTACATTTTTGCACCTTTTCAACTTGGTTTCCGTTTTCAAAATTTTAATCATCCCCCAAGGAAAAGGAATAACAAAACTTAGGAATATGTTCGAACTCCCAACTTCACCATCCCTCGTTCCGAACTTGTGTGATTGCCACTTGAAGTTTATGATGTATAGTTGAATTGCAGGACTTTATTTCAGTCTGTAAACCTGAAAAATACCAATCCCGAAGAATCAAATGAGGCCTTTAGCCTGTCAAAACCACTTCTCCAATTGCATGGTTGTGAAGCTGGATTTCAGTTTCTGAAAAGCATGTTGGCAGTTATAAAAGACTGTTGGCAGGGTTGCACTCAGAAAACCTATTTGAACTTGGCAAGTTATTCAGCTTAAACCTTACAAATGAAACTAGACATGAAGAGAATTTTGGTCGTGGACTCAATTCAAGGCCTATCTCACCCCAGTTGAAATTAGGTTATGTGCGGTTTAGCATTCCTGACTGAACTCATTACAGCAAACTGACACCTCATCCCCCCCCCCCCCCACCCAACACACACACACACACACACTTTTCCATATGGGGCTTCTCAAAACTTCTTTTTGGGAAGGTTAGAAGGAAGCTTGGCTCATGAAATATGTTGTGTTTCCTAACTGCTAGAAATTCATTTTATTGTGGAACAATCAACATACCAATGGGGTGAAAAGGAAAAGAACTTTTTGATAAACTTCTCTTCAAACTAGTTGCATGTCCTCCTTGAGTTTGAAACTTGAATAAAAAATCTTGAGCAGAAAATTGGCCAAAGTTTACAACTTGGGAACCATTAGAAGGAAATAGAGGAAAGGGATAGAGTCAATGATGGGATCGGTATGCTAGAGACATGGAATGGTCAGGTGGAAGTTTGCATTTAGCTATCAAACAAGCATTACAACAATGGGGGATCATATGTGACTGCAAAAAACATGCCAATGCTTACAATGTAAACAATGGGGGCAACTATAGATGCCCTTCTGTGCAATGAGTAGTGTTTCACTAGTGAGGCCAGCAATGAAAATAAACAGCACAAAATTTCACAAAAATGGTCAAGTTCAAATGTTTGCTCCTTTGCTAAAAAAAAATTTAGCATTAAGCACAAAGGTTGGAGAAAGTGAAAATAGTCGTGGAGACTTCAGACCCAACAGAGTTCCATTAGCCAATCTAGTCTTTCCGAGGATAATCCAAAGATACGATGTTGAATCTGTAATTTCTGAACCCTTGGCCTGGAAAATCGAGGGGGATTTTTGTGGGGACCTTAGTAACATAAGTGAATTTGTCATTGTCTCCATGTTGATCTGATCAAATTGTAACCTCCCCATCATATTATATGTGAGGAATGCAATGGTTCTCTCCTTTGGCTATTTGGTTGTTATACAGCAGGCAGGTGTTTGTAACCAACCTCTCTACCCTCCAAATCAAAGGGTAGAGAATACAATGTGCTAGGCTTCAAGTTGACATGCACCAGAAACTGCATTTTTAATTATGGTAGACATATTAGATAAGCCCACAAATACATAAATATCTACTGATCAACCCTACTTACATGTTTTTTTCCGGAATTTGAGGGGCTGAAAACGGAGATTGGCAATGGGCAAAATACGAGGTTCTGGTTAGATACTTGGCTTGGTACGCAGCCATTGATGAGGGAGTTCCCCTCGATTTTTCGTTTGGTCAGCATCCTCAGGCTTTTGTCTCTAAGTACTTGGAGGTGCATGATGGGATCGTGAGTTGGAATCTTGTTCTAAGGCACCCAACGTTCGATTGGGAAGTGCCAAATATTGCTTCGCTGCTCGGTAGTCTTGATTCCACTATGGTGAGACAAGATCAGGAGGATAGGAAGCATTGGCTGGGCAGTCTTGATGGAGTTTACAGTGTGAGAACGGGTATCCTTTTCTTTGGGAATTTGACCGACCCTCAAGTGCCCTTCCCGTCGAAAGATATTATTCCCCGGTTCATCTAAAAATCTAGTTTTTCATATAGGTCGCTTCTCTTGTCAAGATATCCACAATTGATGTACTTCGGAGAAAATGCTTCATTCTCACCATTTTTTGTTGCCTTTGTAGGGAAGATGGGGAATATGTGGATCATATTCTCTTGCATTGTCCCTTCTCCTGGGAGGTTTAGTTTGAAATTCTCAGGGACTTCGGGATTCAGTGGGTTCTCCTGAGGAATCTAACGTCTCTCCTTGTAGCTTGGAAATGCAAGGCTTTGTCCTCTCACGGAAATAGGATTTGGAGGCTCATCCCGGTGGTAGTTTATTGGTCTCTTTGGTTGGAGCGGAATAGAAGGGTCTTTGAGAAGAATGTCAAGCCTTCGTTCCAGGTATACAAAAGAGCCAAGGATGCGATCAGCTTTTGGCTGCCCTTTGTAAAGAGTGTGGAGATTTAAAGGCCGGGGACCTTCACAGGAATTGGAATGAGGTGATTGGTTGTATCCCTCTCTAGGGGGTTGGGGTCCCGAGGTTGCTTTGGTTCTCTTTCTTCTGCCCCTTGTTTTCTTCTCTTCTTTTTCCCTCTTTTGTTGTTTCGATCCTTTTGTGAAGCCTCTTCCCTTTTTAAAATAAAATGTTTCCTTCATAAAAAAATACACTAATACATACTTAGGAATCATTAAATATAAAAAACAACCATCTATGATGGTTGGGAAAACCATCACCCTCGTGACATATTTTGTCTCTTATGGAATCTATGGAAACACTATGCAAGCCTTGGAATTTTTTAATGAAACCATAGGAAATGTTATAATAAACATCATTAAACACTGATAAACTATTACAATTCATTACACTTGGGTATCAATAGTTAGGAACCAATACCCTTATGACACACATTGTCACTCATGTCTAGAATTTTTTAAGTGTTAGAGGTTGATAAGTAACACTATACATTGCACAATAAAGTTACAAATCCACATATATAAAACATAATCAATGATATAAATGTATAACTCAAACAATAATGTCATTCTCATTCATTGATAATGTAATGTGTAACAAAAGTACAACTAAATAGAACATAGAGAAACATATGTTTCAAAATGTTCAACATGTTTTACTATGCTTCTTGCATTTTTTCAAATTTTTTTAGCATTTTTTCAGAATTTTTAATTAATTAATTAATACAAAAAATATATTTTTAAAAATCTACCAAATTGACATATTATGTGAAAATTGGGATAAAAAATTAGAAAAATAATTTTATAAAAAAATTAGACCAAACAATGCCCATTTGGTATGATTTTTTTAAAATTTCTTTAATTTTTTTTATTTTTTAGAAAAAAATAATTTTAATTTCCAAAATTTATTTTTAACTCCATGAACGTGTAGATCTATCACATATGCATGACATACAGAAAATCTAGAAGGATTGGAGCAAAAATAGCAAACTTACCAAAGTTCTAAACGAAATATAGAGTTTCGGCTTTGATCCTTTGATTCGGCTCAAAAGAAGGTTTTCAATCGAAATGGACTCAACTGGAGTCCTAGATTTTGCTTTATTAAGCTAAATATATGAAGAATCACCACCAAAAAAAAGATTTTTAAAGGTTTTTTTTGAGTTTTCGATAAGCTCGGGAGGCACAATAAGCGAGATGGGCTCATCTCTTACCTCTCAAGCAATTTAAAGCATTTTTGGCTTAAAAATTCCCACGTATTGCACAATATGTGCCGCGATACATGAGAATATACTAGAAGATTTTGATTACTTGGGGGGCTTTGTCCCCCACCCCACAATACCAGTACATATCATGCGATACAGTCCATATTGCGCGATACTTTAAACCATGTTCTGAATCAACACCCTATCAAGAATGGATCTTCCATTCAAAAAAACCTCCTTGCCCCTTCGACATAGTTGAAGTTGAAGAAAGAAACTCCTTTAACCTAAAAGCCAGACATTTTGATATGATTTTATAAGTGCTTTATTTATTAAAAAAAATTAAGTACTTCCCCATAAGCTTGTAGTCCTGAAATCACCAATTTGCTTCATCCCTTCCTTCTTCAAAATTAGAGATATGAAAGTGGAGTCACTGCCTTTATCTAGAAACTCCCTTTATGAAAATCCTCCATCACCCTCACTAAGTCTCCTTTTATGACCTCACAACACAATCTATAAAATGCAATAAGAAACCCATCAGAACCTGGATCCTTAGCCTCCTTCAAAATATTGAACTGCTATTTTCACCTCCTAATCAAAGGTAAACTCCAAACAATTTGCCTAGTAATCCGAAATGGGGGACAATGAAAAAGAGTTAATCTTGGGCCGTCTTACACACGATTCAGAATACAAGCTCTGTAAAACTCAACCGCCTTGTCTCGGATCTCCTCTTTCACCTCAAAAACCTCTTCCCCAATTTTCAATAAATTGTATTCACCCCCTTCCTGCAACTTTACAATTTATGAAAATATTATGTATTTATATCCATTGAACTCTTGATTATTATTTCCCTCCATCTCCAAACCCCTCCCATGTTCTTCTTTTGCTACGACCCACCAAACCCTTTCTTCCATTGAAAGCCCTTCCTGATGGTTTTAAATCTCGGATCAGCGGAATGGATCGTCCATGTCCAAAACTGATCCGGATCATATTTGATCGGCGTATCGGATTGGTGGATTGGCATATCGTTCAGTCCGAACCTAATCCAAAGTCAAAAAAATCCGAAAAAATTCCTAAAAATCCATAAAATTCTTATAATG
>JAOXJP010034045.1:0-31043 GCA_025762735.1 Platanus orientalis | reverse complement strand
ATTTGATAGCTTCTTTTTTGTTGGATATCTTTTAAGTAATTTTGAGTTGAAACAAGAATGTAATGTATAATCAACTTTTGTAATGTGACAAATTGCAATTTTATAAATTTTGGATTTTAAACATACCTTTTAAATGTGTTGTGAGTTTTATTAATAATTATGGATTTCTAGTCATGATAAGGTTTTAAAAAATTAAATTTATTTAATTTAAAATATTTGTATATTTTAGGGAAATAGTGATGGTTACAACCGTTGCTACATTTATGGGAAATGTGGAAAATAGCAGCGGTTAAGAACTGTCACTATTTCTAACAAACCCAAGGTTTTTAGCGGCGGTTTTGTAACCATCGCTATTGCTCTTCAATAGAAACATATAGTAGCGGTTTCCTAACTGTCACTATATGTGTAAGATGTATACGACAAAGTATGCATCACTAGCGACGGTTATAATGATCACAATAGATGACTGTCACTGTAATTTTTCTTGTACCAACGGTCGCAAAAACCGTCGTTATAAACTTATAGTGACGGCACTTAAGCGACAGCCAGTGGATCTTTAGCGACGGTTTGTAAAACCGTTGGAATAAGACCCTACTATCTATGGCAACGGTTTTGACCATTGTTAAAAATGGTTTTTTTTGTAGTGATTACATGTTCCGAATTGGTATAGCAGAATCATTACCATATGCCACAAACCTCTTGGCATTTTCTGAAAATAACACAATTAATAATTAGCAAATGTTCTAAGAAATGAAAGTAAAATATAATGAAGTGGACAAACATATCTTTTTTTTTTATGGTTTTCACGTAACCGAGCTAACATAGGAGTTATAGCTCAATTACACAAGTTAGTACAAACAAGGGGCAAAATAATTGATAAAATAATAAATGTCTATTCCTTCATGTCAACATTTACTAAAGAATATTTATCATGATTTTTGAAACTCACCATATGCATGCACATAGAAGTTAATCACATTCCAAGATGATAAATTACTTATGGTGTAAAAACAAATAGCCAATTGATTAAACATATAAACAAAAGGGTGGTGAATGGATTTCATATAATATATATATATATATAGAATGCCAAAGCTATGTTATGTACAATAACGAAGGGGATAGTTGAGTAGACAAGAGGTTAGCCATGAATGATCAAATTCTGTTTTACATATAAAGTTGATAATGCAAGTGGGCTGCATTACAAGTCAGGTATTTAATTATGAGAACTTAAAGATGAAGTGAAGATAAACAAATTTGTATATCAATCAATGAATTTTATTGGTGGTTTAGAATACACTTAAAGTCATAAACTATCTTGCAAGATGGCAAATATGAAGTACGTTAAGGATTAACATAATCTGTCCAAATAGAACACTCAAGTTAAAATTAGTGAACCTACCCAAATGTCTTGAATGAATGCATATGAGTGACAATCTCGCTTCAGCTAGCGTAGTTGCATGTGTAACTTAATCACGTTTATAAGTAATTTCAGCCAAATCTGCAAAAGCTTTAACTTGCTCATACTTGGATGCCCATTCATTTCTTTCCAATATGAGAAGACCCATGTGGTGCTGATAGTCAAATCTCTACTTAAAATTGAGATGAAGAATACAAATGAGATCTCAAATACTAAAGGAAAAAAAAGCAAGCTAGGCCAAGAGCATATGTTTGCCACCTTGGCCAAGAGACAACATACTAGAATGAGAAAAACTAGGAAATCCCAAGGATGATGGTGGATGTGTCACATGGTTTAGGGTTTAGGAATAACAGGATTCTTTTTAATGGCTAACAAAGAATTCATTCTACCAAGCTGTAAAGACACAAAAAAATGACATAAGAAAAGATATCTTGATGCAAGATTGCAAACATATAAAAGAAAAAGAGTAAAATTCACAATCAAGTATAACTACAGTAGCTCACTTTGGCATTGATCTTTAGGAGAACATTTGTCAAGTTCTTTATTCATTAACTCTTTGAGGTGCAATGCACTAAGTTACAATTCCAAAATCCGCAAGATGATTCCCCATGCAAGGATCTTCCATCACTAAACACAAGCTATGATTCCTTTTGTAGGGTGTTTTTGTTTTCCCTAACTGAACAACAAATGCCCTAGTTATTTAAACCATGGAGTTGATAACCAATCCAATAGGGTGGGATTATGAGAGGGACCTTTCTGGCCATCGTTTTATGTCACTGATTCGGCTAGCCAGTGGGACCCCTAGCTCGAACACCTGGTTGACCATAAAGTACGCGTAAAGTAACACTCTCTTTTAGAAGATGATTGCAGTTATATGGAGGGGGGGCATTCTTGAGCTCACCTTTCTTGGGGGGTTTTATTTGCTTTTCCTTTTTTTTTTTTTACTTTCCATTTGTTTTTTAATAAATGGTGTGAAAGGGATAAAGGAGGGGCCATGAGAGCAGGTAAGGTGGGGAACACATTTATGTAGAAGTTGAGAAAAAACACATGTAAATAGGTTTTATAACTGTGTCATTGCTTTAAATTAGTCAGGATGACCACATTTACCAATAGAAATAGTCAAGAGGGTGTGTGGACCATGGTCCTATAGAAGAACTATTGGCTTATGTAGATAGTGCTAGGGAATATGAGAAATGGGATTTTTTTTTTTTTTGATTATTTTTACTTGGGGTGATGTGTTTGTGTATGTTTTGTGTGTGTGCGTGAACTGGTTTAGAACAAGGATGAGTAATCGAGAAAATAATTAAAATAAACTTTTCTTAATTCTCAGAGAACAAGAGAAAGAAGAACATATTGGAGCAAATAAAAAAAATCTATATCAAGTCTTAAATTTAACAAGTAAATAGGTAAAATATATAAGGGAGAAAATTTTGAGGCAAAAAAATTATTGTTACTTTCTAATAGTATCCTTGTAATCGATCTCTCTAAGTAATTGTGAGTATAACCACCTCAAAAGGCAAAGATCACAATCAATGAAATCAGATAAAGGGGCAATGATGTTCCTAGATTGGAAGGAAAAGATCACAAATCCGGAAAGAAAAGATAAGAGATTTCTAGCAAATGATTTGCTCGAAACAAAGAAAAAAAATTATCAGGGATTTAGCAAAGATTTAATAAAAATGACTATGCGTATAATGAAATCAACTGGTATAATCATCTCCGTAGAACCATATCTTCTTATGCTAAGTATAAATTACAAATTAAAATTAAAAAACAATGAAATTTTCTAAAGGAAACGACTCGGAGAAGATTTAACAAAGAGAGATAACTATATAAGGAATTTTTTCATTAAAAAGTATATATTTTGTAAAATTTCTTGCCAAAAATCTAATGGCAGTGTTGTCTAACCATCTATGAGGCTGATTTACCATTCAACAATATGCCATAGATTTGATAATACTAAAGAAAAAGAAACGAGAGAGACAACCGAGAAAGTTTCGGCTACAGACTGAATGTCCGGGACAACTTAGTAGAAATCTGCAACTCAAAGCTTTTGAATCAGAGCTTCAATGGAGATTCAAAATCTCCAATCATGTCGTTTTGGGGAAATGGGAGAGAGAAAACCTAAAAAAGAGAGAGAAACGGACTAGTTCAAGAATCGGCCCTTCACGTGAAGAAACAAAACACAAGAAGAGAAAGAGAACGCGGGAGGGTTTATATATGCAAATATAGCCAGCGTTTTGAAAACGTTGGCTATGTTGTTTTTGAGGAATGAGAGTCAGCGTTTCCAAAACGCCTTATATAGGAAGTAGTATAACCAGCATTTTCATGTTTTGTCATTTTTGTGGAAGAATAAAAGTAGCATTTTTAAAATGTTGTATAAACCCAATATAAATAGTGTTTAAAAAAAAAGCTATTTTTGTCTTTTACCCCATTTAACAGCATTTTAAAAGGAAAACATTTTATAATATTATACCTTTTACAACATTTGTAGAAAAGCGTTGTCTAAAGTATGCTATTAAAAACCATTTTTGTTGTAGTGAATTGAAGAAAACTATTTAAAATAAAAGATGTACATGTGTAAAACACAAAAAAAGAAAGCAAAAATCCCAAAAAAACGAGGGGGGAAAAGCCCTGTAGCGAGACCCCCTTGCTTTATATATATAGTAATTCAGGCCGGGCCGGGTATTTCGGGATAGGCTAAGGCCTGTTTAAGCTCAGCCATAACACTATACTTCGTGCCTATCATCAAAGCCCTAGTTTGGCCCAACCTGCCTAATTTTAGGGCCGAACATCTCGAGTTTCAAGCCAAACTGGTCCAATTGATAGCCTTATTTGGGAAGTATTAGCTTATATATTATTTTTCTTTAACTTTAGTATGTATCAATCTCATGCCTTGATTACCAAAAAAATTTCTCATGCGTTTATTTCATTTTTATATTTTCATATTTATTAATCTTAATATAAAAGGATTTTTTTTTTGATATTTTATTTTATATTTATAGGGATCACAGTTGAACCATACAAACCAATGGTCAAACCTGGTTGGACCTGAACCTCTCACCCTACCGGTTTGATAGCCGGTCCGGTTTCAAACTATGATTAAATTGCAATGGGACTAATAGGGTTTAATGGGTCAATTGGCTTGATTACACCTTTACGGACGATCTATGAATAAAAAAGATTGGATGGAGCATGACTCAGATTTCTATTGTTGCCTGTAGCATATTTGGGAAAAGAGGAATGATCATGTATATAATTGAACACCTTAACTGTATAGGATTCTTTGTCATTTCAGGAATGATCATGTATATAATTGAACACCTTAACTGTATAGGATTCTTTGTCATTTCTTAACCAGCTGTATCCAAGAAATCAGCAACTCAATCAACAATTGTTCCAATTCTTATCCTTGTAACAAATTACACGTGTGTATATACAACTTCTCATATATATATAAGTAAGATTAGGATACCGTTTTTTAAAATTTTTTGGAAAAGAAGGATAAGATTGATTTAAATCTATCTTTCCAATTCTCGGCTTCTATATGGTACATGAAATGCATTCTCCTTACCAGAAAATTTCCTCTTTTGGCTTGGACACTATTATACGATCTCTTCAATTGCAGTGTCAACACAATCCCGGCAGACTTTCCATGATAACATCCCTTTTAACGCTATATAGTCTATTTGTTGTGTTATTTAATCCATTATCGAATATTGGATTAGGGGATAGGGAAGAGAGGACCATGTTACGATTGCACTGATTTGTACTTTTCAGTTTTACCTCAACAATATGGCTGGCGAAGTCGGAACTAGTCCAAAGGTTAGGCAAGCTGGGCTCGTTTTATTTTGCGAGTTTGGGTTCAAGTTATAATTCTGACTTAAACTTTGGGCTGAGTTCGTGCAGGCCGTAGTTCAGCCTGAATGGCCTCGTTTGTCCCAAACTGTAGTATATAATATAAACCAATATAAAAATATTGCAATTAAAAAATTTTATAATTAAATATTTTGTATAGAAGCTTAACAATCCATGGACTTTGAAGTTCGGGTGAACAGCCGAATCTGAACTTAGCCCAAAGCCCACCTTTTCAGTTTGGGCTGCGTTCAGACTCTAGTCAAGTTTGTACCGAAGTTCTGTATTTTGGGATGGACTTGGGCTAATGAACTCGACCTGGCACGATTTGCAGCCCTACTGAACGAGAGTAAACTACTTAGGTGAGCTTGGCGATGCTATGGCCGAAATGTAGAAGCATGGAAAAAAGAAGTGCAATTTAAGACGGTGCCTTATTTTTTGGCCCATTCTGCAAAAGAAAAAAAAAAAAAGAAGTATGTATGCAAATAGAAGCGTGTTTGGAGAAGGTTTGAGTTTCAGTACAATTTTACAACAGGTCTACTAGTGCATGGCTGATGAAGTTAAATTATTGGATTACTTAGCAAGTTGGGGTGTTTTAGAAGGTAGATAATTTAGAACAATCGTCTTATGTTTTTTTTTTTTTTTTGCGACATTCGAAGTCACAGAATAGGTTACTTGTGCTATCAATTATCTACATATTGACTATTTCAGAGTTGAGATGCGTTGAGGACAAGTAGGGTTCATAACTTATTACAAAACAGAGACTGATTTGGAGGGTAAAACGGAAGACTCTTCGGTGACCAATTCTTTGATGGTGAGGAGAGACGGATTGCAAAATACGCAACCAGACCTCATTGTTAGTGATAGTTTCAGAAAAGGAATTGAAAGATTCATGAAATTGACGGTGGAAGATATGTGTATCTGATACAATGTGTGGCTTTTTAAACCGGGTACGTAGCTTTGAAAGGTCAATAATTTAAAACATTTTAATTTATTTTATATTTTTTTGTGATAATAACTTGAAGCAAACGAACAACAAAATTTCAAACCTGTTTAAATGGGTTCTTGTAGGACTCCTTCAACGTTCCCGAAAAGCTATAGAGGAATAGCGGACTCCAATCTGATTGTTCCACTTGGACTAGGGAATAGAGAATTTCTTTCATTGTTTCCATAAGATCCTGTCTGGTTGTCATGAAAAGCTGGTTTTCTCATGATTCTTGGCAAAATTTTCTCGTGAAAATCATTTTCAAGCTGTCTGGTTGCCAAGAACCAGAAATCCTCAATTTTCAAAATTCTCACCTACATAACAATTCTCTTATCTGCAACCATATTATTTTCACACTCTTGCCTGAAAATCTTCCATTTCTAATGAAAATTGTAACACGAGTTTTATTTTTCTATTTTCTGGCAACCAAACAACGATAGGAAAGGAATGGAAAATTTCTTAATTTTTCTTTTTTTTTTTCATTCCTTGTGTAATTTTCTTTTATATTCTTTTCTATCACTTTCTATTCAATTCAGGGCAACTAGCCATGGCCAAAAGAGAAGCCGATCATCCCCTATTGGCAAATACTTTTGCCACTTCCTGTGGCCACACGTACTCCAAAAAAGTGATTTTCACTTTTTTTTTTTATATTTTTTTTACTTTTAGGAGTACATGTGGGCCAAAGGATGTGGCAAAATATTTTCCAATATGAGAGGCTCCTAAAGGGAAAAATTAAAGGAAAAAAATGCAAAGGCAAAGACAGTACTATGCCTAAATCATAGGGCTAGGTTCGTCTACTCGGATTTTTGACTTGACTCAAATAGCTAAGGAGTCAACTCGATTCAAGAGTTACTAGAGTCAACTCAAGGAGTTATGATACCTTTTAATTTTATCTTTATAAAATAAAATAAAAATTTTAAAATATTTAAAAAATTACATATAGTATTTTAGATCAAGTATGTACATGTTCATGATAAATATGAGCATTTTTAGTATCATAACTTGAAAATCCAAAAGTAAATTATACAAACTTCTAATACCATAACAAGGTAGACATAACTAATTATAATTTCTAAAGTCCAAAATAAAGTCGAAGTATTACCATTAGTATTAATATAATGAAAAACTAAAGTACTTATTTTCATCGTAAGCACAAAAAAAAAATACAATCCAATCACCAAGGTCCAGGCTTATATGGTCAGAAAGTTAAAGTTTAAATTTTGATCTTTTTACCACTTTAGCCCCATTCTTCTAAGTTCTTTACTCTCTCTACTATGGTTTTGAATGTCTTTGAGATCTCACTTGTTAGAAACTTTAGGAAAGAAACCCCACGCCCAAAAATTTAGGACTTATTATTGTGTTACAACTTAGATTTGGGTCTTGTTAAGGTTTACAAGACCCAGTTGAGTATCGGTTCGAGTTAAATGAGTCTACCAGATTAACAACCTGACTTGGTTGAATCAAACATAATTTGAAGCACAATTTGCCAACTCCCCGAGTTGAGTCCTTGACTCCCCCAAGTTTACTCCACTTTAAAGTTTAACAACTCAAGTCATTCTGTTGAGTCCAAACTATACCTGACTTACAACTGAGGCATGTTGCTGACTCGATACACTCCTTTGACTCAAGAAATTCATTTGACTTAGCTAAGCATTGTCAATTTTGTTTATAAGCGAAAAGGAAGAGAACATAAAGCTTAAAAATAAAATAAAAAACCGTAAGCCAACTTGTAATACAATAAGAAACACTAATGTTTATTGAACTTGGGATTTCTTTCCTAAATTCTCTAATTGTGAGCTCTCAAAGACATTCAAAATCCTAGAAGAGAGAAAAAAAATAAAAACACAAGTGATAGAAAGATTAAACTTTAAACAATAACTTTTAATTATAACTTTTAATCATATAAGTACAAAACTTGGAGATTGGATTATATTTTATTTTGGAAAGATGTACTATGATTTTTCAATGTATTAATACTAGTACCGCTTTAAACTTTACAGTTCATAGTTTACTTATGTCTACATTGCTAATTTGCTAAGGCATTAGACTATTAGTAGTTTGTATAATTTAGTTTTGGATCTTTAGGTTATATATGATAGTAGAAAATTGATGCAATGAGTGTTTCCGGCTAATTGATTGAACACAAACTTCCAATGAACATGTTAATTTTCATTGGATAATATCAAGAACAATGGGGCATGTTGATTTTCACAAAGGAAAATACCAATAATTAGGGTAGATGAGAGAATTCACTTTATCTTCAAAATTTCATTCAAAATCTTATTCAATTCGATTACAATTGTAAATTTGTAGACCATAGACTCAAATAAACCAAAATTAGAAACTAACCATGTTTGAATTCCTACTGCATTAGTAATTGCTAAACAGAGAAAAAAAATTTAATGAAAATTTACTAATTTGATCCAAAACCATTATAATATTCTTAAAATAACTTACAAAGATATTCCTAAAAGAATTGGAAAAAATATTCCCCAAAATATATGAAAAATGAAAGCTTCCTGAAATAGAAAATTTAACAAAAAATAGCCATTTAAGGTAGGGTTGTCAACCATCCCCCTAAGCATCCAAATCTGGTTCGTATTTGATCCGCTTAAGGTGAATACAGACGAATCTATATCTGATTCATTTAAATATTCACTTTGTTTAACAAATATTAAAATGGATATATATGCATCCACTCTAGCTAAATATTCATATGTGTGTGTGTGTGTGAATCATGCATTATTATTCTAGGTCCTTATTATCTTCGTAATATTTATCATAATCACCATCATATTCAGCTCTATTCTTGAATTAGTGACATAGAAATCTCCAACATTTTCTTCTTATAATTTTTAAATATCCACAAACGTTTCAATTAACTAACGAATGTGAATATTGATATATCTACGTCTGCTTTGAATTCACTTTGTTTATAGTCCTGCTAAACAAGGGATTTGGACCTCAAATTACAACAGCTCTTTAGGACAGCGTAGAACTCATTGAGCTGGTCGTTTCTAGTACATAAATTTGAAAATCAGATGTTGGGATAAAAATTTATGGTCTTTTAAAGTTTAGGGACCATTTTTATTTCTTATGCTCAATACTTGATCTAAAATACCATATGTAGTTTCTTTATATTTTTAAAATATTTTACATATTTTATAAAAATAATCTATATTGATTCTCTAAGTTGACTCTAGTGATATGACTTTTGAGCTATTCGAGTCAACGAGCTTTGGTTTGGAGTTAACAACATAACTTAATCAGTGAGGCTTAGGAGTTGAGTCAACTCAGGAGAGCCAAGGATTTAAGGAGTCATCAAATTATGAGCACAGGTTTCAAGGGCTGTAATCCTCTCTCACCACCCTCTACTGTAGTTAATTTCAACTGATGCTAACATCTTTTTCTATTTGTGTATGTGCACGTTAAGAGTTAAATCACCATCGGTTAAAAAGTGACACCTCACACAAAGGCCATCGTTTGAATTTAGAGTCATAAAGCCAAGTCCAGCATACTATAGGAATGAATGTATAGGTGTTTACACCCAAAAAATGTAGGGCATAATTGTGAGTTATTTGAATTTTGTGAAAGGCTTCCCCATGGCCTAAAAGAGAGAGAATATGAAAAAGATTGGAAATTATCAAATGAAATGTAGCGGAAGGATGTTATATCATAGATAGTGGACAATGGCACGAAAATGAAGAAATATTAGAGCAACAACAACTGCATTTATTTTTCTAACTACCCATTTTCAAATTGCAAAACATGGCAGGGAAAAGCATGTGATAGGTGACATGACACTTAGAGGAGGTTTTATAAATGAATAGAGGTTGCTAAAGCATGGGACATGTGGCAGCAAAGCATGAAGTACAAATTTAAAAGATAACTAAAAGAAACCTCCCTTCTTTATCTATAAATACAGTCAAAACATTAGAAAAAGGTCCCTCTCCAAAAACCTCCAACAATGACAAGAACTCTGACAATTGAAGTCATCTACATATCAATTTTATTTCATTTAGCATGTCCTATCTATGTTTATTTCAATTTCCAGCCCATTAGTTTGTCCAAAATCCTTTAGCAAGCATTTCCATTTCATTTTATTTGTATACTTTGCACTTGAAAAACTCGAATCCAGTGCATGATTGTGTTCATAAGTATTTTTTTTAATTAATGCAATATTTCTTATGCAACACTTTATTTTTTTCAATCCAATATTCTCTACTTTAGTATTTTCTTTATCATTCATCACTTTTTCTATTACTAGTTATTACTTTTGACCTAACAGACCGTTGCAATTCTGATTATGGTCACATGGCCTCCTTTGATGCCTAAGGTCTTTGAAAAGTCCAGATCTTGTGCCTCGTAGCATTAACACACCCACATAATCATTTTCCAGACAACAATAAAGAATGCCATAAATGCTTTACCCTCAAAAAATAATAAATAGAAAAAAAAAATTCATTCTATTGGAGGAGTTTGGATTATGCTTTAGCATGATTGATAGAGAAGTGATTGGGTTTGCTTCCTGTCGAGTCTAGATCCTCTGCAATCGTTAAAATACATTTACATGCAGTGATTGTCCACAGTGTGAAACGTGTATAAGAATAAAAATTTAAAACAGCACACCCCTCAAATTTGGTTAATGTTTTAAAGTTTTGTATGTCTTGCCTTTTGGATAATCACTACACGTTAATGTAGTTTAACAATTGTAGAGGGTCTGGAGTCTTTTCTCTTTTTCAAAAGCTAGAGTGACCTCCCAGCTCAAAGAAGTTGCTATATTAAATCGTGTTAAGAGTCTCAAATGTAAAGTGCACAAGGTCTTAACGTAAATCGGGGTCTTGGTTCTGAAACATTAGAATCTACATGAAATTCCTCCAAGTTTGTAAATCCAACCATGTCAAATACTACTTTAAAATAAAAGTTTTTTTCTTTTTGGTTTTTTCTGTTTAAAACAGAAGTTGGGCTTCTTTCCACGCGAGCCCTACGGCATGATTTTCCAAAGAAACAGCAAGTCGTACATTTTTATTTTTTGAAAGAAAATATGATATTTAAATACATTTGAATGGTTCCACGTTGGAATATATTAACTCTAAGGAGTGACCGTTAATTGCTGACCAAATTCCAACAGCTATATTTCCACGTAATAAACTAATGCGCCTATTTAACTCCTTCAAAAGGTATTGCATGTCCGCCACTCAAATCACTGCGAAGCGTATTCCCCAGACTCTTTCCATGAGGCAACCTACGATGCCTGTTCATCTCCATGTTTCAATAACCTCTCCAACGATTTTGCTTTTTTCACTACTCGTCGTCCTCTTCAATCCCGGATCTCCTCAGGAAAACCTGACCCAATACTGTATCCACACAGGGGGCAATTACACAGAGAGTAGTGCGTTTCCAAACAACCTCAATCTCGTCTTATCTACACTTTCCTCCAAAGCTAGGCTAACTGGCTTCTATAACGACACGGCGGGCCTCGGTCTGGACAAAGTCTATGGCTTGTACCTATGCAGAGGGGATGTTACCTCTGATGTCTGTGAGGCATGCGTCAAAGCAGCAAGTAAAGATGTTGTAGAAAAGTGCCCTAACCAGAAAGAGGTGGTTATATGGTACAAGCACTGTATATTACGATATGCGAATCGGCCCATCTTCTCCACTCCAGAGTATAGACCGTATACTTGTTTTTATTCTACATATAATGCTTCCGATCCTAACCGGCTTAAGCAAATATTGTCTAAAAAGTTGGATGGCCTTATTAGCAAGGCTGCCTTTGATCCTTCCACCAAAATGTTTGCAATCGGAGAAGCCAACTTCACTGAATTTCAGACGTTATATTGTCTTGTTCAGTGCACTCCAGATTTATCACCAAGTGGCTGCAACACATGCTTAAAAAGTGCCATCTCTGATTTTCCAAATTGTTGTGACGGGTGTGAAAGTATTAATGAATTACGGCCTAGCTGTATCGTAAGATATAGCGTCTACCCTTTCTATCAGCTCAATGAACCAGCACCAGCCGAACCAGCACCAGCCCCCTCTCATCCACCTCCTACAAATACCGATAATGGTATGTATATATGAATTTTCTTCACATAATGTTCAGGTAAAGTTTCTTAATTAGAAAGTCGCAAACACATAATCATACTTATTTTTTGTTGATGTTTGAGTTACACTGCAGTTGAAACTTAAGGAGATTCATTTTTTTTTTCTTGATACAGTTTTGGCTTCTCAAGTAGTTTTAAATTCAATTAGATGAATTTGGTAAACTAGTGTTTAAAATTCAACATTTCATGGAATGAGGTGGATTAAAAAAAAAAATTGGTTCATGCAGGAAAGGGGAAATCCCCATCAAAGATTCTTGTTATGATTCTCGTCCCAGTGGTAATATCAGTGCTTTGTCTCTCCATCATTTTGTTTTGTTTGCGGAGAAGGAAACGGAAGGAGAAAGTGGATGGTAAACAGCTTTTTGTCTATTACTGAGTTTATACTGGACCAAAAAACTCTTTCTTTTTTCTCTTTTTTCTTTTAATTCGACTTTAAAGGAGATAGAGAGGACTATAGGAGTAGATTAAAAATGTCGCTAACACAAGCGTCACAAGTCCTTGGATATCCATATATTACCACTCAAGGTCCTCTCTGCTCGCAGAACGTCCTGCATCGCAGGTACTCCGAAAAGTGAAAATCACCCATCCTTTACTTTTTTAGATTACGTGTACGCTGCAGGACATCGTGCCGTGCAAGAGAGGATCCGGGCTTATTTATTACACCTTAGCAAAACTAACTTTTGGGTTTGTTTGGATATACCAAAAACCTGTCCCGCTACTTCTTAGTTTGCAAGTCTCTCAGAAACCCATGAGTCAGGTTGGCACAACAAATTATCTTGTTAATTTTCTGCATCGGAGGACATAAAGATTACCACCCAGAGTGTTTGGATTGTTCACCTGGCTGCTTTTTTTTATTTTCTGTCAATTGTTTGGAAAAAAGTCGGATTGATAAATTTGTGCTACACACTTGATGTTACGATTTAATGTTGTATGTATGTATATGTGTGTGTCTAAATGTAGAGGTCAGTGCGATTAGAAGTGAGGAATCCTTGCAATTTGATTTCGGTACTATCAAAACTGCAACAGAAAACTTCTCTGCTGCTAACAAGCTTGGGGAAGGTGGATTTGGTGGTGTTTACAAGGTAATTTAAAATTATGGTATCAAAAAACTAGAATCTGAATTTTTTTTTTTTTTTTGGTAGGTTTATTACTATATGTTGGAGTCTGTTGACTTAATTTAAAAGCATTTGCTATTGTCCAGTCATTTGTATAAAATTTTAGAGTTCTCATAGTTAATTGTAATATATCCTCAGGGTAGGCTTTCAAATGAACAAGAAATAGCTGTGAAGAGGCTATCTAAAAATTCTGGACAAGGTGCCCAAGAGTTCAAGAATGAGGCCGCACTAGTAGCCAGGCTTCAACACAGGAACCTTGTTAAACTTTTAGGCTTCTGCTTGGAAGAAGGGGAAAAGCTACTAATCTATGAGTTCATGCCTAACACAAGCCTCGATCACTTCCTGTTTGGTTAGGCTCCATTTTCCTATCTATTTGTCGAACTGTAAATCTCTCTAGCTCTATTATTTGATGTCAATGGTTAATCACCATCACCAAAATATCATAAATAACTGATTGCCCAAACTGTATCGAGTGTTTTTAGGAAAAAGGAAGGACCTCTTATATTACTGTTCATGTATATAAATGCTTCATCATTCTGAAGAGTCACTATAGAATCAACGAAAGTAGAGTTCTTGCTTATACTTTATAGAGAGTTCACCATCTCTTAGATATTTGCAAAACCATTTTAATTCTCTGCTTGAATGAATTTGTAGATCCAATTAGACGTGCATGCCTGAACTGGGAAATACGTTACAAAATCATAGTAGGAATCGCACGAGGGCTCCTTTATCTTCACGAAGATTCTCGACTTAAGATTGTTCATCGAGATCTTAAATCTAGCAATATCTTGTTAGATGAAGACATGAACCCCAAAATTTCAGATTTTGGCATGGCAAAGCTTGTTGGAGTGGGCCAAACACAAGGCAATACGAGTAGAATCGTTGGAACATAGTAAGATTCAAAGTACTGAGCTGATAATTTAAAGCGATGTTCTAGAAACTCATCAATATCTTACTAGAATAGTTGGTACATCCTTAAATGCTAGTAAATTATGGTATAAATCTGTCTTACATGCTTAAAGATGCTTCTTTGGGAGCTTCTTATGCCACATCCAGTTGTAATTTGTCTGCAAGTTCAATGATTTTATACTATAATTATAAGTTGAAATTGATTATATTATTTATGGGATGCAGTGGTTATATGGCCCCAGAATATGCATTGAATGGGCAATTTTCGGTAAAGTCAGATGTTTTTAGTTTTGGCGTTCTAATTCTTGAGATTGTGAGTGGTCAAAAGAATAGTTCTTTCTATCATTCAGAACGCATGGAGGACTTTCTGCGCAATGTAAGCAAGATCACAAGCGTTTCCTAAGCATTAATGCACTACTCACAATGGCATTAAACATTAATAACCACGTCAATCAATTTTTTGTAAGCTTGGAGACATTGGAATGAAGAAACAACTGTAGAATTGATGGATGTGACTCTGAGGGAATGTTCTTCGAGAAGTGAAATAATAAGATGCATCCACGTGGGGTTATTATGTGTTCAAGAGGATCCAGCTAATAGACCCACGATAGCATCAGTCATACTCATGCTCAACAGCTATTCTATCACTCTCCCATTTCCATCTCCACCTGCATTTCTTGCAAGAAATATGGACATGCCCACAAGGAAGAACCATTTTCAGGAAAGAGAATCTTCTGCACAGGCAACTTCATTGGATAGTCCTACGAGTAAGTCAACACCATGGTCTGGAAATAAAGAGCCAATTACCGACTTGTACCCTCGTTAGTACACATGAATGAACGGTTCGGGGAAAGAGTATGGTTAATTATCTGAGTACTCTATATAAAAGATAATTGAATATGGCTATTAGCTACTACATAATGATGATTACTTGGTTTGAGTCATTCATAATTTAGGTATATCACTTTCTTATGTATTTTACACATATTGGACGTTGACATTTACCCATGGATCCATACGCTAAATATGCATGTAAAGAGTTTAAACTTATTAGCTAAAAGGCTACTTGGGAGATGATTTTCAAACCTTGTGTGTGTGTGTGTGTGTGTGTAGAGAGAGAGAGAGAGAGAGAGAGAGATAGCAGTTTAATGTTACCATAATCTTGAAACACTCAAGATCCAAAACTGTATTCATAAAGTTTAATGAGGCTGAATTCCAATTAAGAATAAATAGTCTACGGTCATCTACATTAGTCCACCAGATTTTCTCCTGACCATTTAACTTCTATTCAAGGTTCAGCTAATTTTGTTGGTTGACACCGTGGCAAAGAAATCAATAAATGTGAGAAGTGCTTTTAATTTTTTCGCAACATATTGACCATTGTAATTTATAAAATATTAACAGAAGTCAGGACCAGGGCATTCATTAAAGTAAACTTTCAAGTTTATGTGAACAAGGGATGAATAGTTACAACTCCAATGCTATACAAATTCCTCTCATGTCTGGTTAGAAGACTATTGAATTATCCCGTTTTGTGAAGGGTATAAAGGACTATAGTACTAAACAAATGACTCGAACTTTTCTGTTGGTCCGAGAGAGATGGTAAAGTTGGAAAATAAAGTTAATCACAAATTTTGCTAAGATAAATATGTATATTTCATTACTAAATAATTTCATATGAGCCCAAAGAATACATTAATTAAATAATTAAAAATTAAGATAGAAAACTTTAATTTGAAGATTGCAAGTTGATTGAAGACATCTTTTATATTTTTCATACGTTAGTATAATATGCTATATTTATTGAATTTGGATGTACTATTTTGATACTAAGATAGTTGAGTTTATTAACCTTGCAAGGGTAAACAAGGTATGAAACTGCCCAATTATATCATCAAACAAAACAACAATTATCTCAGGGAAAATTCAAAACATTGCTAGGTCTCATACAATATTGCATCTAACAAACTTAAGTATTCTAAAAAATGTTTCTTCTATTTTCCCAATAAGGTAGCAGAAAAACACCTTACACTATTCAAGAAGGTACCTTATGCTTTTTCAAGCTGCATCAATGCTTTATAGAACTGTAAAGGCGCAACTAGGAAGAGCATTATTTTTGGGAACCATACTAAGAAGGTTACATTTATGTCCAAAGGTTTTCAACAAGGGTTATTGCAGCTGACGCAATTGCCATGAGTATTCATATATTTCATCCACTATTTGTAGAGAGAGGACTATAGCAACCATGGATGAGTTTTATAACATATTTGGAAACTATCCAAAATAGTATACAATACAACAAAGATGAGAAGATGGAGGGTTTGAAAGGATTAGATATTACATGAATTTGTGGTTTAGAAGATTCCATTTTCATTGGCCTTTCTATATTGTCTCTCCATATTCTGTCTTTCCAATGGAACTATTTCACATCTTGTCTTTACATACTTCATCGCAAACTGGACTAGGGTGAACCCTATAGGCCTAGTTTGGTATGAAGGGTTTAGAATAAATTGCATGGTATGGCTTTGTGAAGATATCATCTATTTGTCGATCAGAAAAGATAAAGTGAATTGTTAAAGAACTTAATGCCACCATTCCTACAAAAACAAATACCTTTTTATGACATGCAATGCATGCTAGAAATAAGCTTTTATGACGTGCATAGAAATGTCATTGGATGGACAACTGTAAATAGTCATTGGTATAGACAGTGTGCGATTAATGACGTTAAAAGATAAACTGCGCATAAAAAAGGCATTTTGACAACATTTCTTGTACGTATAAAAGTATTCTCACGATGTGTGATAAATGCCTTTAAAAGTTATTTTCATGATGTAAAATTTCTTTTTATGACATACACTTGTATGCAATCTATATTCTCAAACATGCACAACGTGCATGTGCATGTTGTGTGTAAGTGTTTTTACAGCATTCAATACACACCATCTATGATCCCGAGCATATCTGACATGCATATGTACACTGTATGTTAGCTTTTTTACGGCATACAATGCACATCGACTAATGTGTCTTTCTAGTGCGTTAGGGAGCACATCATAAAAAAGTTACTCTACGTGTTAACATGCATGCCAACCATTAATGTTTTTTTTTAATAACCTACCTTTACTAGACACCTGGCCAATTGAAGCTAAATCCATCAATCACTAGCTGATAAATCACAGCTTGAACCCATAAATTAGCTACAAAGACTTTCACAATTAACATTCCATTCACTTAAGATAACCTTCAAAGGATTTGAATCACAATAAAACAGTCATACACCAATCACATCAATAAATAACAATTAAGTATTTATATACCAATTAATCACAATTAAGTATTCATATAACATCAATATACGACATCACAAGTTCTTATTATAACCCTTCCTGCTAAAATATCTATCAAATCATATATTCCATAAATCACCTCCTTATGTTTGTACATTAACCACAATATATCCAATTTTTTATGATGCAAGCTTGGATTTTAGATTTAGGCATGGGCTATCTATGTGTGTAGTGATCACGTGAAAGCCACTACCTATAATGCATCTTAATTTAAAACATATACAAGCCTTTTAATGAACTTATTCAAGATTTACATTAAGAAATATGAAGGAATAGAGAATAAAGGGATAAGTTCCAATGCAATGACAAAAACAACCAAATAAGACATGTTCCATGTAAAGAAGTAGAGGCACTAAACCCAAACCAAACCCAAGTCTAATACACTAAACCTAAACCCAACTCGGCTTGGAGTAGGTTATACTGTGTTAGGCTCACGGCCATACCATATTTCAAAGCAAGTAAATTTAACTTAATAAAATTTAAACTTCATGCACTTCCACATAATACGATGCACTAACCACAAACCCATACACTTGTTAGTTTCTAATTCTACACACGTATACATTGAGTCAAGTTGATAGGATCGAGATGGTCTACACTAATGGACCATCATTTCAACATATAGGTGGCCAAGGGAAGAAATCCACCTAAAATTTCTAACAAAATTTTGGCAACATAACAACTCTAAAGTGGAACCATGGGGATGAATAATAAACCTGTTTAATAAACATGTGGTTACCTAATAAACAAAAGATATAAAGGCACTCCCAATGCCATCCATACTCTTCACTACAGCTATAAGAAATATAGAGAAAAACTGACATTAGTATTACGACACTTTCATAGAATCATTGTTTTTTAATTCTAATTTGATTAAAGCTTCTTAACTTAAATACAAAACCAAAAACCCAGAAAACAATCCCAATAAGGTTGCAACTTAGGTTAAGCTCAACATGAGCCTAGGAAGCCCAATCCAATTAGTGATTGGGCCCAATTATCATTGAATTGGGTTGGATTCAAGTTGACAAGATGAGCCTAATCATTCTGTAGATATTTTCCTAGACCATTTTCCTTAATCATTCAACCATCCAAAGAAATGTGATGATGTGCATGGTTAGGATCATCTATTTTGACTGATTCTTGATGTATATGTATCTTCTTATCATCTATGCCCATAAGGATGGCATCTCCCTTTAGTCTTGACTTGATTATTTATACTAAAATCAACTTCTTTGATTCTTTCAAGTTCTATTACTCATGTTTATGAATCATTAATGTCTTCAGTAATTATATTCTTTATGGAAATGCGTGTTTATTAATGAATATAAGTATAGGGGGTATTTTCTATGCTAAAAAGATATTTCAAGTTCAACACAATATCAAACTACTAAATTTACATTATTTTGTAAGACATTCTAGTTTCATGATGTACTAAAAATATGCATTCCTAGAAAAATGTGATAGAAAGTATTTTACATTAAACCGTTGAGACAGGAGACATTATCCTTCCTGATTTAAAGACACTAGATGAGGCAGATAAGATAAATGACCCTAAGTATTGTAAGTATCATCGTTTGTTGGGACATACTATTCATGAGTGCTTCATCTTCTAAGACAAGCTTTAAGCCCTCATTGATAAAGGAGAAATAACTCCTATTGCTAAAATCGACAAGCCCACCACTACAAATCCGTATTTGTAGCCATTGAAATAGACGACAATGGATATTATGACCTATAGGAAGTTCCCCATATGAACTCCAATGAAGGAGGGTGGATTGTATCCGCTCCTCTTAAATAACGCTCCTCTCTGCCCCTGTCAGGGGGCTAGCACATTAGTGCCAACAAGTGATATGTCCCTCTCTAAAAAGTGAAGATCTTGTTGGCATTGATGTGCCCGTGCCCTTGACAGGGTGTGGAGAGGAGTGTTAGATAAGAGGAGCGGATACAATCCACCCTCCCGATGAAGGGGATGAGTGGATCATTTTTGAAAGCAAGGGTATTCGTAAGAGATGCCTTCAAGCAAAGAAAGCAACCCTAGACCCTACAAAGAACAATATAGCTAGGCACCCAAAAAAGTGCCCGCTACGACTAAAAGGGTTATAAAGTAGAAGGATAAGAAATTTAAACCTAAGAAAGATAAGGCAACCATGAAGCCAATGGACCTGTTAGAGCAACCGCCTCAGTTACCAGTCACATTAAAAGAATACATGCCAGAAGAGTTGACCTCAAACTCGTCACATGATGATAATCTATAGGTTCTCGTCGTGACATGCAACAGGGCCTCCATCATAGATAGTGAGGCAATATATCAAAATATGTCCCTAAATAGAGTGAAATGGTTGAACAGGATTGGTGTAGCCAATCCCAAATAGTTGGGATAAAGTTGTTAGATTAATTTATTCAATTTATCGCACTCTTCATTTTCAATTTATCATATTCATTCTATGTCTTTTACCTTAAAAAAAGTGGTGAATATCATTTCAAAGGATCAAAGCTATATTGATTGAAAACATTGTTGGATACGAGGCACCTTGTGATGCAGTCCTAAATCTATTATATATATTAAACTTCCTAGTATAACTCAACACTTCTGACTAATTCTCTCACTAGCACTCTCATTTGCGAGCCTAGATCCTCTATGGCACAGCTGAGTGCGTTGCCACTCAGCTCACTTAATTATGCTATGGAGGATTTCCTCTCCCCACTTGCACACTCTCCAGAGCACTTTCTCACTCATACTCACTTTCACTCATTTGCATTGACTTGTTCTCAAACAATATATGAAAGAGGCTCTTTATAGACACTCAAAAGCAATGTTACAAGTCGGTATTAAATGTTCTTGAATTTCACTTACCAATTGAAGAAGTCGATTCTTCTTATAGTCCTGAGTTTTCTAGTATTCACTGTATTAGAAACATTTAGAAGTCATGAGTTCGGATCCTCAACAGTAACTAAAATACATTAACATACAATTATTCTCAAAATCTAAAATTGTTGCAAAAATGTTTAAAACTCCAACCAATTTGGACAAGAGTTCTAAATTTATGAAATGTGTTGGCACCATTTTGAAGATTCTCCTATGAATGTAGGGCATGTGGATTTTGGCTAACTTTGAACCTATCCACTAAAATGGAGATACGAGATGTGTTCTAACAAAGATGCAGAGTATAAGAGTTTTTTACTGAGACACATGTCATGATGTTTAGGGTGCTATGAATGTGGGTCATCATTTACACAAAGTAGACGAAATAGGGTCACGATGCAACCCATGAAGATCATTCAACATCACCATGAAGAATGGAGGAAGTGGCTGTGATGGCGAGAAAATGTGGAAAGTGGAAAGTAACTACCTTTCAACGTGGAGAAAATGCTACAACTAATTGACTCAATATAAATGGCTGAGAGAAAGAAGAGTAAAAGATCCTCAACATTTATCATCAAATTTAGTTTATCATAGGAGTTGGAGTAGTTCTATCTTAGGAGTAAGAGTAAGTAAAGTATCTATAACTCGGTTTAAGAGGATTATATAAGGTTTATTCATCGATTTTTGTCATTGGTTTACCCGCTGTCGAGGAGGATGACTTAGATGGAGTGGTGTCTCCTTTGAATTGAACAAGATACTTATATTGTGTTGCCAATTCTTATATCAATAAAGATTCCGTCCGATTTTTCATTTCTTTCCTTCAAGGTTTGTGAAAGTCCTCTTTGTTAAGACATGTACCAAACCTATTCTGTCCACTCGGGTTACTGAACCCTTGTCAAAGTGTGAAAGAAGAAATTTTTTCCAACAATGTGTGCCACTCATTTACGTTAATGTAATTTAACTTTCTACATTCAACAAAAAAGACGAAGAAAAAAAAACTTTCTACATGAGATCCTGAGAGGAGAGTTGTTGCTCTCTTTTTAACATTGATGGGATTATCAATCCATTTGAAATAACTCTTGTCAGTCATTTAAGACTTTGTTAATGTTTGTATCTTTAAACATTGCAGGTCCCAAGCCCGGATAAAGAAAAGGGGTTGTGTCATGTTGAAATCCGACAATAAAACTCATTCAAACCATTTAAACATGAATCCGGCCTGGGAATTCATTATACCCCAAATAGTTAGAATAAGGATGTTGTTGTCGTACCCTTCCCTCCTTGTTAGGTCCTTGTGGAAAAATACGGTTGCTCTCTTCGTTGTCTCGCCTACTTTATTGTGAACTGATCACACAAGTGGTTAGGAATTAATGTTATATTTTATAATTGTTTTCAATGAAATCCAGAACCCCACACAGTTGATTTTAACTGCCCATCATGCATGTAAAGGTAAGACTGATATAATCGACAAATTAGGGAGGGCAATCTCCTTGACTGAATTATTATTGAACACATTGTTTCATAAACTAAGAATTTAATGTAATACAAAGTAGAACAGCAATATACAATTCTCACAAGTCATAACTAATTATTATTTGATAACATGGCGATTGCAACAACATAATAATAATAAGGATAAATTGATAGAATTGCAGAGGATGACTAGATAACTTTCACCAGCATAAACATCACAAGAGCAGCTATGGCAACTTCAACTCCTATACGTGATGACGTTCTCCTCGTCCCTGGATTAAGAACGAAACAACCTTTATCATGAAGAAAACAATAACTAGGTACACCATCTATTGCGAGTAAAAGTGGCAAAGGATCGGTTCTGACACTAAGTCAATGGCTACGTCGACCAGACCCAAATTTAAACCGTGTTAAGAATATTCACCCTAACTCTAGAATAATCGGGTGGGTTAATATACAAATTATTAGAATTTTCCCTACCCTAATCTGAAATATAAAGGGCCACTTTGGACAAGTTAGCGGGCCAATCCGAGAATTACCACCCCTGATGGCAAGAAGGATTGACTCACCATCCTATGGATTCAATCTGATAGATTCTCCTTTAACATGGCCTGTTCATTTGATGACTAACCATTTGATCTGTTGAATGTTTCAATCAAGGGAGGAAACATAAGGGTGCAAAGATAAAGTAGAAGCCAATCTACATATTGAATAGTGAGTTAACCTTTTTGGCACGAATAACGCACTCTTTACTCTTAAAGTGGGTTTATTGTATGGGGTATATTTCACATGTGTGCAGGTAAGAGGACGGTAGACTATACTTTATCGAAGCAAATGTTCTGTGATAAAAAATGCCTCTGTAGTGCATATGGTGAATCAAAAACAGACAAAAGTAGGTGGTCAATAAAAGACATCAAATTCAAAAACACATCATGTGTCAATCAATGCACGATAATAGAGGTCTGTCTCAAAACAGACAATCATTCTCCGGTTGGTGCCATATAGAAACACTTACTCGGTCTGTTTTTTGGATAATTACGTGATAAATATTAAGATGTCCAAAGGACCACGATGGACCCCAGTTGCTATGGCTTGGACCCAAAATTGCTGATATGAACAAGCTGCCATAGGCTGTAAATAAGCCAAGCTAACTTGGTTGGGCTTGAAGCTCAGCTCATCAAGAGCTGAGTGCGCAGCTTGCAAAGCTGAGCCTTAAATTGAGCTCGTTTATCTAAGTGAGCCAGATTTGAGCTGCACTAGGCCCAACAAACTAAAAGCTCGGCATGTGTGTGTATATATATATATCTTGTTATAATATGGGCTTTTGGGACTGTATCAACCAACTATGGGTTTTAGGGACTGTTTCAACCAGCTGTCTTTATCAAGAAGTAACAGATTTGGCTCATGGGCTTAAAACAATCCGAGTCATGGCTGAGCCAAGCTTGCTTCTTAAAAAGCCGAACTGACACATCCTGAGCTACTGAGACTCATTCTTCAATGACGAGCCTGAGCTAAGCTGGGTAAAGATAGGCTCAACTTGGTTTGATGGCTCAGCTTGGTTCAATGACCAACTAAAGTCACCCTAAGGTAGAACTGACATCAAAGGTTGATACGTCAGTGTTAAAAAGTGAAAAGCATCCCCCAAAAAATGTAAGTGATGCTGATGTGTCTGCTCCTAATGCCATTCACACCTTATAGTGGTCTCACACAATCCAAGGCACATCCCTAGGGTGCCAGTTTCAGCGAGGATTCAGTGCACCCCCTTAATGAACGCCTAAAGTCCCCTAGGCATGCAAGGGCTACAGGACATCGAAAAGTGATTTACATTATTATTATTATTATTTTTTTGGGGGGGGGTATGATTTTCACGTTTTGGTGCCATGTATCCCCCGACTTTAGGCATCCATTACGGGGGTGTACCAAATCCTGGTGGTGCGGATTTTGTTCGCCTCCCTACGAATGCCTTAGGTCCACTTGGCGTCAGGGAGCAGACACATCAGCTGGGTGTCAGGGGGTGGATACTTTTCAGTGCTGATGTGTCCACCCCCTGATGCCCAGCTT
This sequence comes from Platanus orientalis, assembly GCA_025762735.1. Lineage (NCBI taxonomy): Eukaryota > Viridiplantae > Streptophyta > Magnoliopsida > Proteales > Platanaceae > Platanus > Platanus orientalis. Next base: position 6,911 of record JAOXJP010034045.1, on the reverse strand, counting down.
ATATTTTGGATTTAGAGTTCAACGGAAATGACCTAGCGGCAAAGTCAAAAACTTTGATCACAGACCAAATTGCATTGCTTCTAAACTTATCCAAGGTTGACTCCTTAAACTCGTTTACCTGAGTTAGACAGGTTTCCAGTAGAACAAACAACTCAGTCTCACCTTGATTCATCGAAATGTTGCTGGAGAAGAATTGGTAATCACGGTACCACATACTACAACTCGCCCCATGAATTTCCCATCTCCGTTTACCCTCAATGGTTGTACGGAAAGTGACTATACGACCATCCAAGCATTTCTCACAGTCGGACTTACTGATATCTCTTGTGCACTGTGCCATGCCATACCTTTTCCCATTGACACCCACATCAAAGATTGCTGTCTGGAACATTAATGGCTGATATGGAGCCGTAGATGCAAGTTGACCCATGAACACAACTCCTTGTGAAACCACAGCAGGATCTTCAAAATCTGTTTCATTGGCTGTGGCCATGGAAGACACTTCTACTTTGCCAAAGAAATTCTCATCTGAAAAGCGTAGGAAACACCATTCTAACCAAATTATAACCTGCTTGCTCTTTGTGCAACCCCGCAACGCCATTGTTGTGGTCAAGTTGGTGCAATTGGCACAATCTTCACGCGAAAGATCACGTCTGCATTGAATGAGGCCATAAAGCTTATCGGATTTTTGCTCAGCTGTAGTTTTATAGAAGCCAGTGCGAGGCACATTCGCTGCAAGAGAGGTCATCAGATTACCAAGATTAGTCTTGAATGGATTTTCAGCTGTGGAATTATCGTCAATCGAGCACTCCCAAGACAGTACTTCATTGGTATCGGCAAGGCAGAAACTATTTGTAAACTCTAAAATTGATACTTAAAGGAACTTAATCGCTGTCAATTGGAAGATTTCCATCTCTTTCTCCTCCCTAATTCTTTTCTATGGAGAGGAGAGAGATGAGGAATGTTCATTTATTCTACCAATGATCGAAGTCAATGCTTATCCCTTTGATATTTAAAATTGAAATAAAAAATGATGAATTCTTTGCAGTGTAAGTGGGGGAACTGATGAAGTATTTTTATATTTCAGCAAAGAAATCCAGCCTCGTTAGGTCTTTAAAATTAAAAGCGTAAAAAGTAAGAACAGATTTTTTCAAATGGAGGATCGCTTCATATATGGAAATTGTATTTGTTTATGCACATTTCATTATAAAGAAATAAAAAAAAAAAAAAGAAGAGAAAAGAAGATGATCTTGATTGTTTCTAAAGTCTCAACTTGATTTGCAATGACTCTAGCAAGAGGGTTAAAATGATAATTACAAATATAAAGAAAGAAATAAAATCATACCCTATCAAATTTAATCAACCAACCTTATCTAATCAAAACCTAATAAAATCCAATCTAATGTAATCTTATTTCCCTAGTATCTTTATTCCTTATACTTGTTGTCAGGCATGTTAACCCACAAGTCTATGTAATTTTTATGGATAACTGAAGCAGATGGTTATATGGATGGAACTGAGATGTTGGCCACTTGGGCCGGATGTGTTGGGTATCTATATATCACATGTATTATGCCTCCATGGGACAAATGTGTTGGGTTTTTTGGACCAAAAAAGACCTCTATGGGTCGATACTGTAATGGGTCACAAAATGGACTTCAATGAGACCTAGTCATAATGGGCAAACAATACCAAACCAATAGAGGATTGAGGTCAATTGAACTTGTTTATCCATGCCTCATTTTTTTCTTTTTCATTTTTAAACATCTTTTTCTCCATATACAAGCCAAAATGAAGTTTTTTCATTTGAGAGAATGGGCAGCGACAGCTTGTTGTAGTAGGTGCTTGTACACTGCACAGTCGAATTGTAGTATGTAGGTGCTTCCTGCCAGAGAAACGTGGTATAAATGAGATCAATCAATAAATTTGCAATGCCTCTAACAAGAGATATAAATAGAAACTTACAAAGACAAAGAAAGAAACTAAATCAAATACTATCAAATCTCATCAACTAGTCTTATCTAATCACATCCAATCCAACATAATCTTTATGTCCCTAAAATCTTTATACGGTAATAAATTACTGTGTCATAATTTTTATATAAAGTCATTTTGTGCTCTCAAGGTTGTGTTTCCCTTAAAATTTAATTTTTTTTGTCAAGGCCATAGCAAGGATAAGGAATAAAACCAAATCGTTGTAAGGCTGCTCTTGTGAGGCGACAAGCTCTTGTCTTGGATGAGCTTTCCTCTTGTCCTTGTGACATGTTTTCAAACTTTTTCATCGGCAAACCTTTCTTCTCGCTCTTTTATTCTTCTTCTCTCCCTAGTTTTTTTTAACGATGGATCCATGGATCCAGATATTCAAGAAAAATTATTAAGTAAATTTCAAGATCTGTTGAATGAGGAGGAACCCTCTAATGTCGCAATACAACAAGAAGAAATCCACACTGTTGATGATTGGAAGACCTGTCTTATTGCAAAGGTATTCTTTGACCGTCCTTTTCCATTTTATTATGGGTAAAAGAAGCTCTTTGTAGTTCTTGGGAGAAATTGTGTAAGGTCCAAATCTTTGAATACCATGACAACTCCTTATTGGTTTGATTTGATAGTCTAAAACCTATAGAAAAGGTGTGGATGAACACACTTTGGATTTATAACAATGACATTGTGCTTCTTCATCGATGTCAACCAAATATTGCACCTAACAAATACTTTTTAAGGTTTACGGAGCTATGGGTTGAATTGCATGTTTTTTTGGTCGGGTGTCTGAAGGAGAAAGTGGTCACGAAAGTAGCAATGATGATCGGAAAACCTCTTCCAGTCCCAATTGGTGAAAGTCGCAAATAGAGCAAATATGCAAGGATTATGGTTAGTGTTGATTTTACCAAGCCCTTACGAAAATCCATCAAATTGACTATGGTCAATAAGGATGAAATGCTCATCAGTGTTGTACGAAAAACTTCCATGACTGTGTCATTTTTGTGGTTGTCTAGGCCACGTGTAGGATAACTGTTCCAAGTACAGGGAGATGCAAACCATTATCAATCAAGCCCATCCTAAGGAGATGCATAGAAAACTATATGGTATGCTCACAACAAAATTGGACAGCTTCATTCGTGCACCATCTAAATTGAGTACAACTTGTGAAAATAAAGTTGAGGTGTCAAGGTCATACTTAGACTCCTTTACTCATTCCATGAACATAGATGATGATCCATCACTAGCTAACTCCACAGGGAGGAGGGAGTCACCGGTGGAGTAGAGCAACTAAGAGGTTCATAATTGCTTAAAATTGCGTAATTATCATAATTAAAAGAAACATTATTGCATTTATTTTATGTGTATTTATACTAAATTATGTATTTTATCTTGTAGGAACTTAAGAAAAGCCCAATTAAAGTTTGAAGTCCATTAACCAAGCCTACGAATGGAGATAATGTCAAAAGATGATGGAGATCAACACCAACTGATCCAATCAAGTGAAAATTAAGCATCCAAGGGAATTCAAGGGTCAAGATTGATAGAGAAGGATGATTAGACAATGGACCAGCTCACTCATGGAGCAAACAAGTCAAAACAATGTGGGCCCCGGTTGCAAAATATCTTTATTTCATGCCTATTTTGGAAAAATTGTTAGAAAATGAGGTTTTGAGTCATGTTCGGTATTTTAGCCATAACTTTTGACTCAAAATTTGGATTAAGGTAAGGCTTGTGGGATTGGAAAGGAGATTCAATTCTCTATAAATTTGTATTTCATGTTTTTTTCTAGTTTTGACGATTTAATGGTAAAAAATAAAAGGCAAGGTCGAGCAAATTGGGAAGAACGAGAATACTGAAAATTTGGAGATTTTTTGGTCTATTTCACTTTTCCTCTATAAAATGGGTGTGCCTATACACAAATTTATCACTTATCCTCTCTTCTCTTCTTAATTTTTAGGGTTTTAGCATTTTTCTTTCATGACTTGTATTGAGAAGATGTTTGGTTAAAGGCCCGGCTAAAGTAAAAGGAAGAACTTGATACTTTATAATGTAACTTTGGGTTGACTAGTAAGTTTTAATGTAATTTTTGTTTTAGTTGAATGTTCTAAGTTTATTATTTTTTCTTCAATATTATAAATCTATACATTTTCTTTGATTCAATATGATTTTCACATACATTGAATTCTTAAAAAGTCTCTGTGACATGTGAGCAAGTGCATTACAGTTTTACATTCAACTATATAATTACCTTTTTATGTAAATCTTTTTTTGAGTTAACGTTGTGATATTTCGATTAGATAAAATCATCATTCAATTATGATGTTAATAAATTGATCCAAAATATATCATAAGGTAGTGAAGGGACCCTTAAAACCTTAGTTATTTTTTTATTGTTTATTTTAAAAATTTAATTCTATTCCATACTATGGTGTGAAAAACCATTGATTTATTTTCTTTTTTCTATTTTTTCTCTCATTTGTAATCTTTGTTTTTGTTTAACAAGTCAATCCCCGTGAATTCAATCTTGTAATGTACTATAAAACTTGTAATACTTGCAAGTAAAACTACCATAGATTCTTAGTTCATTAAGTTGGATCATCAGTCTAGGCATAATAGAGGTGGTCTCGACAAAGATGCTAACATACGTGGCATGTAAGGAGTTAGCTAGGAACCACGGCTAATAATCTAATGTTGGTGATGTCATGCCCCGAAACCTACTTGTGAAAATCATAGTATAAACATGGAAACACACGTGCACAGCTTTGCGGATCTTAGAGTGTGACATTTTAATTCTTTCCCTACAGAACAAGTCCTTACTAATCTTACTTAAATTGTAGCATTTTTTTCATTTATTTTATCCCAATTATTTAACCTTAAATATCAAAACATAATCGCGAAAACATAACCATAAATTAATATCCATTCAACAATTGTAGCAAAATGAAATTAGAAATCCCACATCCATATCATGTAAACCATTAATCTTAAACCATCCAACTAAATATACTTATAAACATCTAAACAATATTATCAAATAGGCCATCCAAACGGGCTAACATCATGTCCATTACCTCAAATAACACTACTAAATAATCAAGTCAAATCATTTCTCAAATAATCCCTATCACATACATAGAAATGTGCTGAAAATATAACTAATAAAAAAGAAATAGGAAACGTGGTCCTCTCATCTCTACGAGTCATCACATGAACTAGACCAGTAATGGAGTGCATCCTATAGGCCGTCATATGAAATGGTGTTAAAAACATGGGTAAACTATAAAGCCCATGAGAGAACATACATAATGTCCCATGGAGTAAATCGAATCTGCACGAGTATAACTTAATAGCAAATCAGAACATACATAACAAATAAGAATTAAATTAGTTACAACAATAATCTGATTCTGATAAAGGTGACAGAAGTAATAAAACTCAATCAACGTAAATCTATAACTAAAATAAGTAAAAATATAGTTCATAAGGAAAGTGCAACATGCAATGCAAATGCTTTCTACAAAATACTCATCCATAGATAGGGCATAGCACCTCTCAAGTAAGTTGTCTTAGGTAATAGATATCAAAATCAAATGTATGCTCATGAAAGCCCAGTGAAGTTCTCAAACCAATATAACTAAGAAGGATCCCTAACAAAACACACATCGTATCAAACTAATTCAACCCATGTAGAGTCTTCGAATTAAACCTTATAAAAACACCTCGTAACAAATTCAATAGAGTAGTCCACATTAAGACTCTAACAAAACTGAAACCATATAACCCATATAGGGTCTTTAACAAAACCAAAATCTCATGTAACCCATGTAGGGTCTCCAATAAAAATAAAATAACACCATACAAAATTGGTGGGCATCTAGTGTCATATTCATTTATTGATGTGACCTAGTGATTGAATACCTAAAATGAGTCATAAGATCGTCATCACCTATTGATGTGATCAATGGTTGAGTACTTGAAATGGATCATAAGACCTTCACCTATTAATGTGAACCAGCAATTAGGTACCTAAAATGGGTCATAAGACATTCTTCACCTATTGATGTGAATTGATGATTAAGTACCTAAAATGGATCATAAGACCTTCTTCACCTATTGATGTGACTTAGTGATTAGGTACTTAAAATGGGTCATAAGACCATCTTCACCTATTAATATCACCTAGTGATTGGGTCTAAACCAATATGGATACAAAATGATAATTTAAAATCCAAGTATATATAGAGTAGTATGTAACTATATAAAGATAAAATGCGAGAAATGTCCATGTAGTAAAAACTCACATGTGAGACCATGTGAAGCTTATATTTGAAACCTAAACAAAAGTAATAGCTTGTACTCACATCAAAACCAAATGTTCAGAATTCCTTTTCTAACTTTCAAAAATTATCAATAAGATAAGAGTCTCAAACAAGACATGTAAATGCAATAATGCTAATGTGAAGCTCATTGGATTATGTCTAAATGGATGAAATCACATGGGAAGCATAATAATAACATAAATGGCCAACTAGCATATGAAATAATATAAGAAATAACACTTGGAATTAATTAAATTAAGAAGAGACTATCAACTAACAATAATGATACAAATTGAAATCTCAAGTATGAAGAAATCAAGGCAAACATCAAATGTATGAAGTAGAAATCATTTTTCTTTTTTTAATTTAAGAAGGATCCAACCTTCTTACATTGAAACATAAAGAAAATTTAGGATTCCAATGAACCTATGATGGTAAATACAAGGAAATGTGTAAATCTTAGCTAATACATGCTCAAAATGGAATAAACATTACAACAAAAGGGTTTTATTGTTACACGCAAAAGTGTAACAATATCCCTAAAAAAATGTAACAATAAATTTACCTATGGTCACAAAAAATGTAACTACAAGTGGCATCACTATTAATATT
>JAOXJP010034034.1:0-16699 GCA_025762735.1 Platanus orientalis | reverse complement strand
AATCCTCGTGGGTTCGACACTCAACTCTTACACTTTATTACTTGAGCGATTCGTATACTTGCGATTTCCCACATCAATAGGAATTCATGTCTAGCTGTAGCATCAACCAATTTTGTCTATCTTTGGGAGTGGAAAGCTATCTTTGGGACATGACTTATTAAGATCAGTGCAATCCACATAAACTCGTCACTTTTCATTCTTCTTCAACACTACTACTACATTGGTTAACCATTCTGGACACTGAACCTCACGAATGGATCCAATGTGCAGAAGCTTTTCAAGTTCTTCTCTGATGATGAGGTTTTGTCTTGGGGTGAAACCTCCTTTGCTTCTGTCTGATTGGTGGGTAAAATGGATTAACATTTAGCTTATGAGTTATAACCTCTGGGTTTATGCCTGGCATGTTTGAGGATGCAAGCGCAAACACATCTCTGGTTTCTCTGAGAAAACAAGATAGTTGTTGCTTGAAACCTTCAGGTTGTTGAGCTCCAATTTGGGTTTTTTTTTTTTTTTTGATACATCAATTTAGGTTGTGGTGCATATCTTAGAAGTCGTGCAGTGATTGTTATTGGCTTGTGGGATTCTGGCATAGCAATTTCTGGCTAAGGATTGGTATGCTCGTACCTTTATTAATCGTTTTGACATCGGAAACCAAAGGCATTGATGATAGGTTGAAGGAATTGCATTCATCTTGTGCAGTTTCAACCACCAAGAAGTCCACCATAAGTGTTACTAGTCCAAGAGACATAGGTAACTTTATTTTCCCCAAGGTTGGTTTGGGTTGGCCATTGAACCCAACCAAAGGTGTAGAATACAATTCAAGGTTAGACTTTTTAAGATTTATTTGACAGAAGGCAGGGAAAAAAAGTATGTCCATAGAGCATCCTATGTCCACCATAGTCCTTCTAACCTCCAGGTTAAAGATCTTCAGAGAGATCAATAAGACATCATCATGTAGGTAGTGTAATCCTTCTAGATATTGGTCTGACAAGGTGACTAGCCTTGATTATAGCTTTGGTAGTGGTTCAGCGATGATCTTAGCCGATTGTGATATGTGAAAGACCCAATGTACCTAGGTTTTTGTTCGATGATAACTCTTTAAAGATGACCGGGTGGCTTGCTTAGTTCAAGGTTTTTCATGAATAGTGTGAATGATTGGATTTGTTAGTTGCTGTGACTAAGTGTTAGCCACTTGCGCTAGACGTTTTTCTTCTCGAGGGAATCTTTCCTTTTGTTGATTCCAATCAGCTATATAAGTCTTTAGGTAGCCGCATTTGATGAGATCCTCGATTTGCAACCAAAGAATTCAACAATCATCAGTTTTGTGGCCTTTAGCTTTGTAATATGCATAATGCTTGTATTGATCCCTTGTTCTTAGGTCCCCTTTCATGAGCTTTGGCCATTTGAGGTACGGTTCATGCTTGATTTGTTGCATGATGACCTGTATGGGTGTGTTGGGTGTAAGCTCTTGAGTAGACTTTTCATCTATCTTTCTCTTCTCTTTAGGACTTCCTTTATGTTAATCTTTGATAGGAACTAACCTAGACCACTATCCCTTGAGGTGGTGCCTCATTTTTTAGCTTTGTGTATTTCTCCACTTTAGCTAGAAGGCTATCCATGTCCTCTACAAGGGTTTTGGTTAGCGACTAATGTAGTTTGCTTGAATGTAGGAGTCCTCTTTTAAATGCTATGGTGGTGGTTTTCTCATCACAGCCTTCGATGTAAAGAAGTTCCTATTAGAACCTCTAGATATATGCCCTTAATGGCTCCCCGGTTCCCTTCTTCATGCTGAAGAGGGTGTCCATGTCTTTCCTCTAGGGTCAGTCACGGATGAAGTTGGCAATGAAGGTGATGCATAGCTGATGGTAGTTGTGAATGCTTGAGGGAGGTATCTTGTGTAACCACCCCAAAGCTACCCCTTACAAACTTGATGGGAAGACTTTGCACATCAAGCTATCATTGTGTTGTTTCAAGTCATCACCTACTGGTAATGATGTAAATGTGTTACAGGATTAGATAACCCATCATAACTATTGAATTTGGGCATGGTGAATCATCTGGGTATTGATTGATCTAGGATGTATTGCCCAAAAGGAGACTTGTCAAGATTCCTAACCATGTTTTGGTTTATTTCCTGAGTGGTTTGCTTCGAAGAGTTTTAGTCCTGAGATTGAGTTCCTTCAAGCACCTGTCAACTATGTTTTTTTATGTCTTCTTTAGAGACCTTTTTTGGATTCTTGCTTTATTGAAGGGGAGGGGGTTTTCTTTTCTCTCTTAATTTTGCTCGTTGTTGTTGGTGTGTGAATGGGAGATGTGTTGGTTTTCATCATGATTTCCTCTAGGAGACGTGCCTTTAGGCATTCGTTCTCTAGAGTCAACCTTTCCAACTCCTATTAGAATTCTTCTTTCTATTCCTAGAACTTTCTTGGATAGTTTTGATCTATGTCAGAATAGCTGCAACTTATGGGTAAACGTTCACTTGTTGGGATGGTTGCTCTGGGTCAACCTAGGTTTTAGTGTGAGTCACCTTCCTTTGAGGAGTCATTGTTTGTAAAAATTGGATAGAATCTACTTCATCTTTAGAAACATTCCTATAGATGGCGCCAAACTTTGGATGGTAAAATTTCACCTCATTGTTAATCAGAGTTAATTTATTGGCTCCTACAAATAGTAGAGTTTCTTTGGGATGCCCCATACACCGATGTGGTACCTACTAAATTGCCTTCAACGATCAAGTTTGCAGGGTTTCAGTCTGTGAAGGTGAGGTTTAGTTGTGTTACCTCCGTTTTTTGTATCTCCCTTCTGATGGGTGTTTAAATTTCTTATATAGATCGATGAGGCTTGATCTCTTTAGTTTATGTATTAAGATCTCTAGGATCTTAGGAGGTTGAGCTTGGATCAACTTGAACTACTTTGACCACCTTTGAATGAGCTGTTGGAGTGAAACTTGTTGGTATATTTTGAGTTGATCATATCTTTGACTTGAAGATTAGTTTGTTATGTTGTGTGCATTAGGGATCACGTAACTTGATGAGATTAAGAATGAGTTTGTATGTAGATGACATGTTAGGACGCATCAAATCTGGTTTGACAAGCGCGACCTTTAGACTCTGTGTTGTTTGGTCTGGTTTAAAGTAGACTAGTCTAAGGTGAGACCCGGTTTGCAATGGGTCATCACGTGGTTGGACCTAGCTTACAAATAACACGTGACAACATCTAATTCATGGGTTTTTTTCCCACTACAGCCACTCACCTGCCTTGACCGATCAAGATTTTTTTGAGCGGTCTAAGGTTTGATTAGTCAAGGTCTCCATAAAGTATTTGATGCAGTTGTCTTAAAACGTACACAATGATCTATTAGGGGTAGTGGATACATGATCCGTATGGCTATATAGTGATTTTCCAAGTCCTACTAGTCACTCAGTATAACAAAAATGAGAAGATATGTTTATTTAATCATGCCTAAGTGGAAGATGTAGAAACATATTGGGGGTCATGATTGACTACACCCAATACATAAGAATCCCTTGGATTAGGGACCATGGAGTATATATTCACTTATAATTAATAAGAGGTTGTGATGGTAGGTAACATTACAACTCTTCAATAGTCCTCTTGAAATAGGTATCTCTTTGAGAACTGCTGTGTTGGTTACCAAAGGTTATCTCATAAGGGGTATCTTTTTCTTGACACTCATTGGAGAAGTATAAATAAGGGAAGGACGGGGGTGAAACTGTATCTCACGACAATTTGGATGAGAATTCTGTCCTAAGTTCTTTCTTCTTCCATTCTTGTCTTAAAATTTTCTATACTTGTCTAAGGGGTGTGTGAATTGAACCCAACCCCTTGAACTAGTTGTTCTTATTCTTGTTCTTTCTTATTGGTTTATGTGGGGCCATTAGAATTACAGAGAGTTGGAAGCTTTCAAAATCCCTCTCACATGAAAGGAAAATGTGCCTTTCGTAACTCACAGCATCCTTGCACCAAACACACAAGCTCCTTCTATAACTATACAAATAGTCATTATATAATTTTCAGAAACCATGGAATGCTTTGTCCAAAAACCAATTTTCATATTGTTTTTTAATAACCTCTGCTATATATATATATATATATATATATTGGTCTAACTATTTTGGACTACCAAGGAGGACTACAAAACAAATGAAATCAATACTTGCTAGATGCATGTGGGTTGAACCAGATTTGGGCCACAAATTACATTCAATTAGCTGGAAGAACATATGCAGACCATATGAAGAAGGAAGACTTAACATTAAAAGAGTGAAGGAGATGAATAAAGCAGGTGTGTTGACACAAACATGGTGGATTGTGTCATACAAATCCATTTATGGGTAAAGTGGATTTGTGCAAAAAATCCTAAAAGAGATACAATTTGGACTGTTAAAATTCCTGATGATTGCTCTTGGGTGTGGAAGAAGATAATGAAACTTCATGATATAGCAGCTCCAAAAGTTTTTACATTTAATAGGGAATGGCAATGGAAGGCTGGATCCATGGTATCTTGAAGGTTTGCTCATCCATAAATATAGAGAGCACATTAGATATGGTGTAGACATGCATAGGGAGAGCATGGTGGCAGAAATCTTGAACAATGAAGGGTGGAGAGCAAGACCAGCTAGTTTTCACCTACCCATGGAGGCTTGGGCTATCTATTGCCCATGGTGGAGAGGCTAAACTATGTGGAGGATGATATAGTGGTGTGGAAGGGGACATCAAGTGGAGTCTTTTCTACCAAATCAGCTTGGGAGATCATTCGCAAACCATCTAACAAAGTGGAATGGTTAGATGTATTATGGTTTACAAACCATATTCCAAAGCATAGTCTCATGGCTTGGAGAGATCGTCTTGCAAGTTACCAAGTCAGAGTCACTTATGTGAATTAAAAATTATGAGGAACTCACAATGCTATTTCTGTTGGAACAATAGTGAAACAGATGATCATCTATTTTTTTAAAGTTCTTTTCAGGTGCGATTTGGAAGGAGATTCTTAACTGGTTGCATCCCTCAAGGAGATGTCCAAGACCTTTCTATAATGAATGTAAATGGATTCAGCAAACTTTTAGAGGACAAACAACATGCACTCTAGTGGCTAAGCTTGTTTTCAATGCTACTCTCTATCATATATGGAGAGAGAGAAACCAAAGATGCTTTGCAAATGTGAGTCAGACCACAAGGATAATCATCACAACCATCATTTCTAAAGAATAAATGAAAATTGCTCCACTTCAACCAAGGATTGAAGATAAACATATTAGTAAATTCATAGCCTCGAGTGAAACATGCAGCTGAATTCGCCACTAATGCAAAACCGTACATGCACTTGGATCAAATCACCTCAAGGTTTCTATGCACTTTCCTGGTTATGGGGGAATTTCGGGAGATGATAAAGGTAATGTTATCATTGCCTTTTTTGAAACAAGCCAAGGGACCAATATATTGTGGACAGAATGCTTTGCCCCAGCTAGACGACTTGAAATCACCATTGATAAAGGAATACAATGCTTGTCATCAGTATCTCTAGACTCAAAGCTAGCAGTGGAAGTTTTGAATCAACAATACAAGTCTCAGTGGAGAATTATGCCTATTATAAGAAGAATAAGAAGTTTAATATCCAAATTTGAAGCATATGAAATCCCTGATGTATGGCTTGAAGCAAACCAAGCAGGGGATTTTCTAGCACGCTTAGCTCTGGGAGATGAGGAAGTTCCACTTCAACCAGCCAAATTTGATCCTATGTATATATACACAAATGTAATTTGTTTTCCTGATTAATACAAATTGATTTACTTACTGAAAAAAAGAAAAAAAAACAAACCTCATGACTAAAACTTTAGACACTTGTTTCGAATAGAAAGAATGGCAATTTTGGGTAACCATTTTATTTTTTATTTTTTATTTTTTTTGGCACAGCCACGTGGGCCTTCATCATTAGCCGCTTGAAGCGGGACCAGCCTAAGCAAGTCAGAACCTAATTGTAACCAAATTCATGGGCCGCCATCTCGAGCATCGAAACAAAGTCTGGATGTTTTAAAAGCTTGGTGTGTATCAGGAACCTCTCCATCACATTCTCTATGCCCACCAGTACTGGAACGTACCCCTTTGACACTTGATTTTCCAACCTCTCATAATTGGTCAATCGCTTGTAGGCCAAAGGAGATCCTACACTTTCATTTGTTAGGATAGATTACTTCTTGTATCTATAAAAATTAATATTCTAGTTGTTAATAATGTTCAAAATTGAGACTGGAAATTGCATCCATGACGAACTTTGTGATTCCACATCCAAGAGCTTCTAATATGATATGTTTAATGTATGTTAAAACGTGGTGGTGGCTAATATGTTTATATTTTATAATAATTTTCATATCCTTTATTCTTTACTTTTTTTTTTTGTTTCTCTTTGTTTTATTAGTTTTTATCTTAATTTTCTTCACTTTGTTTAATTTGAATAGTAAATGAATAATTCAAGCAAAAGAACCTAAAATGGAGATTTCCTTGGCCGAAATTTGCTAGAAGATTGGTGACATGGCTTTGGACCTAATTTTAGAAGAATTGAAACAATTAATTGAATCAAGCTTGAGGACCAAACCAGATAAATAGTCTAGTAATGAAAGAAAAATGGAAACTAGGTGCTGACAACTATCATAATCCATGTTTTAGCAAGATTATCTCTTAAAATTTCTAAACATATTTCGGTATTTTGGGCATAACTTTCTTTCTAGAAATCCGATTTAGACTATTCTTGCGGCCACAGAAAGCTAAGATATAGAGCTACAATTCTCGTTCTGACAATTTTACCCCAGGAATTCTTTTTGGAGGAGAAAATAGCGTCACAAGTGAAAGCTTGAAAATCTAGAAAGTTTCTAAACATAGTTCAATAATTTGGGAATAACTTTCACTCCAGAGATCTGATTGAAGTGATTCTTGTGGCCACAGAAAGCTAAGAGACAGAGCTACAAATCATATGTTGACAATTTTGTCCAAAGCTATCATCATCAATGAGAAACTCATATGGCAAGTGGCTAGTAATTTCTCAACTCGGGAATTAAGCAAGAATATTCTCAAAATCATACCATAAGGGGTTTGGCCAAGAGATTTAAATAGGGGGCTTCACTTATACTTTGAGCATTCAGAAAATTGTAGAAGAGCAACCCAAGGAGAGGTGGCGTGAAAGAGGAGAGAATGAGCTGCCCAAGTTCCTCCTTTGAAGCATCGAAATAGCGTTTTTTCAATCTCTCTTTTCTTAAATGTTCATGTTTAAGTTTCTAGTTTTTATTCATTTAGTTATGAACTTATTTCTCTTGCTAGGGAAATGATGTAGCCTAACTATGCTGTTTTAATTCCATTAAAAATGCTATGAAGAGATTGATTATTCCATGTTGAGTGTTCATCACTTTGCTTAATGCTTTTAAATACCTTATCAATATTTGAATGTTTTGATGATTATATTGAGACCGAGAGGTGATATGTGATGTTTGCTTCTTTTGATAAATACCATAAATTGAATGCTTGGCAGAGATGTGCTGCATGATTTGTGTGGTTATTGCATGAAAATCCATAGAACTTAATGTACTTGCATATATTTAAATTCACATAGAGATATAGTGGGTTAATATGTGTAGGTAAGTTCAATTATACTCGAGACAGATTATTGGATAGGTTAGGATTTTTCAACTGTCAACAAGGATGAACAATTTTGAGCAGCATAATTAGAGGAATTGATTTGGATTAGTTACGGTGAAATCGGATGCCCTAGTACCTTAATCAATTGCATTTTTCCTACATCTTTTTTCTTGTTTGTTTCATTTTAATTTAGTTTCAACAACTCCTTAAATTTCATCTTTGTCAAATATGATTGAGATTAATATAGTTATGGTAGTTAGTAAATTAAACAATCCTCATGGGTTTTACACTTAACTCTTACACTTTACTACTTGGGCGATTCGTATACTTGCAATTTCTCACATCAAACACCTCCTATCCTCCCAGAGGCATCCACGGGAAACCTACCTCCTAGTAGAACGGGTCCTGACAATACCCTCTCGAGTGGGTTCAAGTCAGAGGTAAAGTGATTGATGGGGAACTTCATGTCCAACATGGTTTGACATCCACCCCTACAACTAGTCAATCTTCATCAACACCCAAAACCACTTCACCACCCCCAAGCCAACCTAGCACCAGTGAGTAGCCTCAAATTCCTACCCTTATCGAGTTTGAGAAGCTGATGTTCGAGTATTTAATACAGCAAGGAGGGCCTTAAGGCCAAAGTACAGTTTTCAAGCCGCTGTCATATCCTAGTATCGTGGAACAGGCCCCACCACATGGTCAGTCTTATATACTAGGCCCCATCTATGTTACGGCACCACTCCAAACCACCACCACATACATACAATCAAAACATCAAACTGCCTTCGACCTGAAAGAGCAGTATGGGCCATCAGTGTCAAGCAAGAAGGAAAAAGAAGATGTTATTCCTCCAAAGGATGAAACCAATGCACAAATAGCCAAGCTTGTAGCAGAGTTAGAAATGATGAAGGTGGGGTAGGCCCCCATCTCTATGGACTTGGAGGATCTCTATATCCACCCCGAGGGTGTACTACCACCAAATTTCCAAATGCCCCATATTGAGAAGTATGAGGGCACCACCTACCCTTGGATGCATCTACGCATGTACTGCAATGCCATGTTCCAATGGGGACAGGATGAGCTTATCTTGGTTCAGATGTTTGGTCAAAGTCTAGAGAAGAATGCATGGAAATGGTTGGCAAACCAGGAAAAGAGCAACGTCAGTATTTAGAGGGCCTTGACATAGTCATTCCTTAATCATTATAGATTCAATTTGGAATTGCTACCTACTAGGGAAGAAGTAGAGGGTATGAGGCTTGCCGCAGGAGAAAGTATTAGGGACTTTTCCTACAAATGGAGGTTGAAGACATCCAACTTGAAACACCTTATGCCCAAGGAGGACATGATATCTACTTTCATGAGGACATTGGGTCCTACCTACCAACTAATGCTCTAATTACGTCACAAACCAACTTTGCCGAAGTTGTCGACAAAGCTGCAAAAGTAGAGTTGGGCATCAAGGTAGGCTTAGTACAAAATGCACCTCTCGCCCTCACCAGTCCCGCCAAAAGTATGCCGAAGAAGGCAGCTATTACTAAACCAAAAGCTAACTTTGTATAAGCTATTGAGGTTCCTCGGTCTAATCAAAATAACGACCATGTTCTGCCTTCACCATAGCCAACCTAGAGCTACGCAACAACAATGAACATCATTTTTCCCTAAACACAATAGTTCTACCAACCCAGATACCTAGGTGCACCCTGGGAAGAAAAAAAGAGAAGGAAGTTCACTCCTCTACCCTACTCCAACAAATACATCATGGAGTACCTCATCAAGAAGAGATTACTACAATTACTTGACCCAAAACCTCCTCCTTATCCTCTGCCCTACCACTATAACTAAGCAGAGTACTGTGAATACCATCAAACTACTAGGCACACCCTCGACAGTTGTTTCCCTCTGAAACACAATATCCAAGACTTAATCGATGAGGGTAAGGTATCATTTGACTCCACACCCACCAATCCTCCACCAAATTCTAACATCATCCAAAACCCACTCCCCAACCACCAACCACTAAAGTAGGTCAACATGATAGGTCTCACCACCATCTAGTTCAACCCCTCCAGCTACATCACCAAAATCTCAGAGCCCAAGAAAGTTATTTTCTTACCCAATATAAATCAAGTGTCCACCATAAACTGATACTTCCCAGAGTCCATTCCCCCTCTTGAACGTGAGCACTTATTCATACACATGTGGGAAGCAACCCTAAGTAGCCTAATGATAGTCCTTCCCCTTGATGTAAACATATACGAGGAAGGTTTAACAACTCATGACCCATTCGCATCCCCCCATATCATTCCACCACCATCACTATATGCTCATCTCACTGACCTATCATCCCTTCACCAAGTCAGCACTATTCCCCCATCTACCAGAATCCAATACCTGCTGAACTGAGTCCCCTTGGGGTACCTAGTTAAAGAAGTGGTAGATCCCAAACTTTCGAAAGATGTGTTAGACGAGCTCACAGCCTTCATTACCCAATCAGGTAGGGTGTCCAAGCCGATCTCATATCTACATCCCAAGGGCAAAGGGAACAAGAAAATGATAGAGGAAGAAGTCGATACAAAGATAAAGAAATAGACCAGAGAGGCAAGGTAAAAGAAAGAGAATGAGATTTTTGAGGCAGCCATTTGGAAGTCTCACCTATTCTTGATTGAGCAATTATCCAAGACACCAGCATAGGTCTCCATCTTGGGCCTTCTACTGACATTAGAGCAACATAAGGAGAGATTTTTTAGCATATTCAGAAAGTCCTTTGTGGACAGCTCAATCATACCATACATGCTGGAAAACATGGTAGCCAGGGTGTCAACAGCATGAGTTATCACCTTCTTAGAGGATGAGATTCCTGAAGGTGACATAGTGCGCCATCTACATCACGGCGCACCACTCAGACATGTGCATCCCCCTTATCTTGGTAGATAATGGATCCGCATTGAATATTTATACCAAGGATACACTAGACACACTGGGAGTTCCCTCAAACTATGTGAAACCCAACCCATGTGATATAAGCGCCTTCAATAATTCGGTCAATTGCGGCTAAGGAGAAGTGTCCATTCCCCTAGTGATAGAAGGGAGAATGTTCTAAGTTTAGTTTAAAGTATTGAGCATACCATCCTCCTTCACCATGTTGTTGGGAAACCATGGATTCATCAAGTGGGCACCGTCCCATCCACTCTTCACTAGAAGGTTAAGTTCATCATCAATGACGAAGTCATCACAGTACTAGTAGATATAGATGTCATCATAATGACAAGACATAAAATACTAAGAGTTTAAATTTTGTAAGCACCAAACACTTTCACTTCATACTAGTTCGAGGTTGTGCACATAGAGAAAGAAGTGGCAAAGCTAAAAAGGAAGAATGAAATACTTCTGCCAAAGTTCAAAATGATGGCCAAGATGAGGTTCAATCCGAACAAAGGCCTGGGAAAATATTCTCATAGAAGAAAGAACCCTTTAAAGCTATTAGAGTGCCATAGAAGGCAGGCTTAGGATTCAAACCATTGATCAAGCATCTCCTCAAGAAGAATAGAAAGAAGAAAGCCTATTGTAAGACTTCACAATACTTTGTATCAGCTTCCAAACCATTGAAGACTTGTGTCACCTTACCCACTGAAGCACCAACTAAGACAATACCATCCAACCTTAGCACAAAACACATTCCAATAGAACCAGTTGTAATTCCACCTCCAACCACTAATTAGCACTCTACTTACCATCTTGAGGCTGCTGCTTACACCCATCTTCTTAGCCTTAAGCAGTCTATCCCTAAGGTTGGGGAAAGTTCAACACCGAACACCTTAGAACATAGGGAGGACAACCTAACTCCTCTAAGTCTACTCTCTCTCCCATGTAATATCAGAGAAGTACTTCAATCAGTTATTGCTAACGGAGAGTTAAACCTAGATGAGCTTGACCCTCACCAAGTCAACATGCGGAAAACATGGGTACCCGTAGAAACCGTAGAGCAAACCAGACAAGCCAACTCTGTAGTAGTAGAGGACCAAGACCAGGTGATGGATTGATTGATTAGGAAATAAGGCTAGGAGAAGTGGACTTCTCCACTCCTATTTTGTTTTTTAAAAGCTTTTTAGTCTTTTCTTTGCATCCTTTTGTATAAGAACTACGTTGACTTGATCCCTAATGACTCATGAATCGTCGAAGTAGTTAACTGATACACTTGTAAGGGGTACGTAGGCAACCTAAGACATAACTTCAGTCCTAGGCACTTTTTGAAAAAAATTCTTTTGTTTCTCTGCCCTTGTAAATAAAGAACAATATTCGGTTTGATCTTGATAGACTAATGTTTTCAAGAGCACTTATGCTAAAAGTCAAGTATGTAGGCAACTTGAGAAGTAACTTTAGGCTTAGTTGCTTTTCAAAAAAAATGTAAATTTGGTCCACCCCAAGACCAGAACTACGTGCAACTTGATCCTGGCTGAACAAGCTTTACTAAGCTTATGATCAGCGTGAACATTAGGTATGGGAAACTTGGAGCTGATTCCAACTCTAGTTGTTGCTCAGGTATTAAATACCCCTTTTTCATACAGATTTATACTAAAAATATATATTTCTTTCAAAATAGGAGCTAGAGGAATGGAATGATGAAGAAGTAATGCCAAAAGAGGTGATCAAGGCCTTCGAGCGCCAAGAGAACTTAAATCTTCCATCGGTAGATGACCTCTAAGAAGTCAATCTTGGGTTAGAAACCATGCCTAGAATTGTGAAAATTATGACCCCCAATGCTTCAGATCTGGGGTATGACCCATTAAGATTACTTCAAGAGTACAAACATTTTTGCATGGACCTATGCAGACATGCTTCGTCTGGACACAAACCTTGTCACCCATAAGCTTTCCACTAACTAGGATATTCATCCCATCAAGCAGAAGCCTAGCCATCTAAGATTGGAATGGTCCCTAGCCCTTAAAGAAGCAATCCAAAAATAACTAGAGGCAGGCTTCCTTTTGTCTATCTAATATCCCCAATGGTTAGCCAACATTGTCCCTGTACTCAAGAAGCATGGCAAAGTCTGATTATGCATAGATTACAAAGACTTGAACAAAGCCAGTAACAAAGATGACTTTTCTCTACCCCACATTGATGTGCTCATAGACAGCACTACCAGTCATGATATGATGTCCTTCATGAGATGATGTATAATAAGATCAAGATGTTCAAAGAAGACTAAGAGAAGACTGCTTTCATGACCCATTGGGGCACATTTTGCTACAAAATGATGCCCTTCGGTCTTAAGAATGCAGGGGCAATATATCAATGGGCCATGATTGACTTCTTCCATGACATGATCAACAAAGAGATGGAAGTCTATGTTGACGACATGATTGTCAAATCCCATCACAAAGAAGATCATCTAACCCATCTACAGAGGTTGTTTGTCTGACTTAGAAAATATAGACTGAAGCTGAACCCAAACAAGTGCATCTTTGGAGCCTCCCATGGAAACTTGTTAGGCTTCATCATCAGTGAAAGAGGCATAGAAGTTGATCCCTCTAAGGCTAAAGCAATCATTGGAATACCTACACCTCACACAGAGAAGGATGTTCATAGTTTCCTATGGCATATCCAATATATCAGCTACTTCATTGCTTAGCTCACTCCTATTTGTGAGCCCTTGTTCAAATTACTGAGGAAGAATGTCCCAACCTAATGGAATGACGATTGTCAAGCTGATTTTTGACAAGATCAAGAATTATCTGCTAAGACCACTTGTATTGATCTCTCCAGAGCTCGAGCACCATTGATCTTCTATTTGACCGTCCATGACAGCTCCATGGGATGTGTGCTAGGACAACATGACAAAACAAGAGAGAAGGAACATGCCATCTATTATCTGAGCAAGTGTTTCATTGACTATGAAACTAGATACACTCCTCTTGAGAAGACCTGCCTATCTCTAATCTACATCACCAAGAGACTTCGACACTACTTTCTTTCATACAAAGTATTTTTGATTTTGTAGGTAAATCCCATCAAATATCTATTTAAGGAACCTATAACCACAGGAAGAACTACCCAATGGCTCATGATGCTATCCGAGTTCAACATCACATATGTCTCATAGAATGCTGTCAAGGGGCAAGCCACAGCCAATCTCTTAGCAGATGGACCTGCAGATGAACCTTCATCCTTAAAATTTTACTTCCCAGATGAACACATACTTTGTGTTGAAGTTGAATCCAGCAAGATAGTCAGGTGGGAGATGTGTTTTGACAGAGTCGTCAATCAACTAGGCTACGGGATTAGAGCCATGCTTATTTCCCCTACAAGTATCCTTATTTTAATCGCCGCAAGGCTACACTTTCAATACACTAACAACATGGCTGAATATAACGCATGCATCATCGGTTTGAAGGCAGTCATTGATCTTGGCATTGATGAACTAGAAGTCTTCAGAGACTCAGCGCTTGTTATCTTTCAAGCAACCAGAGATTGGTTCATCCGAGAGGAGAAATTCCTAGAATACCATGAATGTCTATAGATCCAGTCTAAAAGCTTTGAATATCTAACTTTTGACTACATTGGCAAAAGAAGGAACAACTTTATAGATGCTTTGGCTACACTAGCTTCCATGATTGACATCCCTCAAGGGGCAGACATGACATCGATTGAGATTGAACCAAGAAATGAGCCAGCTTATTGCCTACAAATTACAACTACTGATTTGAACAAGGAGCCATGGTTCCTTAACATTAAAAATTATTTGGAAGATCAAACCCTTCCATCCATGGCTTCCAAGAATGATCAGTAGGCTTTATGGAGATTATCAACTCAATTTGTTTTACATGGTGGGACTCTGTACAAGAAGTCCCCTCATCATGTACTCTTGAGATGTGTAGATGAAACTGAGGCCTCCACAATCATTGAAGATATCCACGGAGGAGAGTTTGGCCCACACATGAATGGGCTCATGCTTGCCAAGAAGATTCTTCGACTGGGCTACTACTAGTCAACCATGGAAACAGATTGCTATCAACATGTAAAGAAGTGCCACACTTGCCAATCTTATGTCAACATTATCAAAGCACCAACTTCAGAATTGCACAACATGACTACTCCTTGGCCATTTTCCATGTAAGTAATTGACGTAGTAGGACCCATGCCTCAGAAGGCCGCCAATGGACATATGTACATCATCATGGCTATCAACTATTTCACCAAGTGGGTCAAAGCCATATCTCTAGCAGTAATCACAATGAAGAATACAACCAAATTCACATGGAGAGACATCATCTACCGATATGGTGTTCCTAGCAAAATCATCACTAATAATGCAACCAATTTTATAGGAAAAGATCTTGAACTACTCTGCAAAAAGTTTAAGATTCACCGTTATTGATCCTCTCCATACAAACCATAGATGAATGGAGCAGTAGAACTAGCTAATAAGAACCTCAAGAAAATCTAACAGAAGATGACTGATAATCACTCCAACTGGCATGAAATGTTTCCATATGCACTGATGGCCTATAGAAGTTCAATTCGCACTTCAACTGGGGCAACCTTTTATTCATTGGTCTATAATCATGGAGGTAGTCCTTCCAAATCTCCAAGTCCTAGCTGAGGCAAAGATTCTAGAGTATGCATGGCATATGTTTGACATGACCAACTGAACCTTATTAATGAGAAGAGACTGCAAGCAATGAGTAATAGACAGGCCAATCAGAGGTGTATGACCATAGCATTCAACAAGCGTGTCAAACCTAGACATGTTGAGGAAGGAGACTTAGTTCTTAAGAAGGTCCTTCCACATGAGCAGGCACCACGAGGGCAACCTCGACAAAACTATGAAGGACCTTTCATTGTCAAACAAAAGTTGTTTGGTGGGGCACTTCTATTGGGAAACATGGACAGGGAAGACTTCCCCAGATTTGTAAACCTAGACAAAGTCAAAAGGTTCTTTGCTTAAGTATTGTAAAGTTGACTTTTGCCATGAAAGCTAGAAATGAAAAGACCTTGAATGGTCATTTTGCTAAAACATTCTCCTACCTATCAACTCTTGCATTTCCATAATCATGTTCAACTCTACAAATCCAAAACAAAAAATCAATGGTTCAACAGAAGAAAAGATAAGCAAAAGAAAAGAAAAGAAAAGAAAAAAGAGAAAAACAAAAAAAAATCTTATAAAGAACCATGATTTTCTTTATAAAAAAAAAGCATGCAAGGATTTTATAGAGAACCATGATTTTCTTTAAAACATGGAAATTTATAAAGAACCATGATTTCCTACAAATCATGGAAATCTTGTACAGAACAATAATCTTCTTCAATACATGGGCATTTTATAGAGAACCATGATTTTCTTCAAAACATGGAAATTTATAAAGAACCACGATCTTCTGTAAGCATGGAAATCTTGTACAGAACCATAATTTTCTTCAAGAAATAGGTATTTTGTAGAGAACCACAATTATCATTTTGCAATCAGCCTCTGAGCTAGAGCCATTCATAACTGTAGATATCGGCATTTGGGAGGGGTTCAGATTCCCCTACCCGCCTATGGTTTCTGGGCCCACTCTTCGGCGCTTGATGCCAATGTGTGAAAGGTCGATAACCCTTTTACAGGAGGGTTGGACTTTACTTGGAGTTGCCACCAACTCAGGGTTAACCAATGGAGTTGGACATTGGTTCTCATCTTTGGATGGAGAGGAGAAGTCTAGACTTGAAGGTCTAGGGGTTTAACTCCTAATACTGGTCTACATTCTTGAGATAAAGGGTAAGTTGTTTAGTTACATTTGGGAAAGGTGTTAGGCTCCCCAAATACCTGCCTTTTTAGGGTAGCTTCTCTCATTCATACATGTTTTGAATTATTCTAAAGTTCATGCTTGTTAAATGTACAGTTATTGGTCTTGGTCCACCCCTGTGGTATGATCATTACAGTTGGACCCAAGACATAGTCTCGAGCTGCCTACATACCCAATCTTGTGGTTCATGTATTCCTAGGGTTTTGTCGGGATCAAATTGTATGTAGTTCTAGGGGTTTGTTGTGTGTGCCAATCTCGGTAGTCAAGTA